>VUQH01032180.1:0-10922 GCA_015106775.1 Etroplus canarensis
TGTCCACGGAGACTCCTGCCTGACCTCATCTGTCAATCTGTCCATCACCATTGCAAACAAGAAGGGGCTCAGAGCTGATCCCTGATGTAATCCCACCCCCACCGTGAACCCATCTTTCACTCCTACTGCACACCTCACCACTGTCTCACTGTCCTCATACATGTCCTGCACCACCTTCACATACTTCTCTGCCACTCCTGACTTCCTCATACAATTCCACACTTCCTCTCTTGGCACCCTATCATATGCTTTCTCAAGATCCACAAAGACACAGTGCAACTCCTTCTGACCTTCTCTATACTTCTCCATCAACACTCTCAAAGCAAACATTGCATCTGTTGTACTTTTTCTTGGCATGAAGCCATACTGCTGCTCGCTGATGGTCACCTCTCTTCTTAGCCTAGCTTCAACAACCCTCTCCCATATCTTCATGGTATGGCTCATCAGCTTGATCCCTCTGTAGTTAACGTTGAAAACTGCTACTGTGGGACCTGAAAGTCTTCTTTTCCAGGTTAATTTTAGAGTATGTCTCTCAATCCACTACTTCTTGTTTGTGCAGACTAATACTGAAGCTTGCACAGAAGACAGACGGCGTGATTGTGACCAATGACAACCTGAGAGACCTCTTGGATGAGTCCCCTGTATGGAGGGACATCATCAAAAAGAGGTAATGGAGTCTGAGTGTTGGGCTCAGATGCTGCAGTCAGGAGATTACATTTCCAACTGGTAGATAATGATATCTTTGGATCACTGAACCGCTAAGGAATCGTTTTTTTCACATTGAAATGTTTACAATAACTATTTTTACACACAATTACCTCATGTAAAAAAGGAACTAATCTTTAACCACTAGACTAAGTAAGAATTTCCTTTTAAAAATGATGTTTTAATAAATCAAAAATGCTGTCAACAATTTTTTTTCAAAAAACACATTTCTAGCGTGGAATATCAGTATCCTGTGTTATCTGCTGTTGCCTCCCCAGACTTCTTCAATACACATTTGTCGGGGATCACTTCATGGTCCCTGATGACCCTCTTGGAAGAGGAGGGCCTCACCTTGATGACTTCCTACGTTCAGAGCACAGGTAACGCACCAAGGATTTCGACTCTCATCCTTTCCTCTGAGAATGAGATTCCGTGATGCTTTATTTTCTCCTTGTCTTCTTTCAGGAGTCCTGATCCAGGAAATCACTCTTTTGCCGGTTCAGCCACCTCCTTCCTTTCCTCCAAACCACCACGCTCGCAAACAGAGGTCTTTAACTTCCGTGACCGAACAGTAGGGGGTGCCCTGGATGCTTCAGGCGGAGGCGGTCGGGGTAGAGGGAGAGGGCACAGCAAGGGGTGGGACACGGGACATGATCACAGGCAGTATGGAGCTACAGGTAATGGACTGGCAGTCAGCGCAGACAGGAGTCCTGAAGAGACAGCAAGCCTAAGAGAGCGGCTCTGCCAGGTTTTCTCTGGTCAGGACAACATGGTGACACTGGTGCTACAGTGCCACTCAGCTGAGACGGATATCAACGTGCTGTCTGATCTGATCTTGGAGCAGCAAAAAGATTAGAAATCTCTTAGCTTTAGTGTTTTAATTTAGACTTTTCTTGTTAAATTTGGCCCGGTTTTAATTGATTTACTTGCGTGACCACAGACTGTATATAAAAGATGGCTATACCAACAATGACATCACCCACTGGCTTGGAGTTTTTGAACCCTAGAGGTGGGCACTTCGGCTGAGAAATATGTTAAACTAAATCTAAACCTAAATTATACTGTTTTATTATCTACAAAATGAACATCATGCTGTACTAAGACTTCAGGCTAGGACTTCATACTATAAAATCACTAGAAATGTGTTTAGTGAGCTCATAAATCAAGTGAGAAGTGACCAGAAAAAACTAACTATTAAACATTCATCCATTCATTAATTCATTCATCTTCTTCCATCCATCTTTTACATACAGTCTCTGTGTGTGACACAAAGACAACTACAGAAGCTCATCCGCTTACATAACACCTAAAACATGTTCTTACTTATTATTAAAGCTGGAACCACACTAGCATTGTCAAAAGTGCCTGTATAAGCCAACAAGAACAAATTGAAAGTGAAATCATGATTTTAAACCTCCATCACTGTCAATTGTGTATTTTGAAAATATTATTGAGGTCAGTCCCAAAGTTTTTGGTCTGGGCTGATGTTTCTTAATAACTTTTACCAAAGTTATTTATTATTATAGTTATTAATTTTATTCAGATGTACATCGTTCCCTCTGGAACACTTGAAACCTATAGCCTACTTTGATTTATGTCAAAGCATCAGCAAAACTCATTCCAGTCTGTTTAGTGCAAAATCTTAGCATCCTAACACACCAAACTAACATGAACATATAGTAAATATACTTGTTAACTTTCAACTTAAGTACAGCTTCAGGGACACAAGCTCTAGCCGTAGAATCTTTTGTTTGTTTGTTTGTTTGTTTGTTTGTTTTTTAGTATTATTGGTTTAAAAATACAAATGATGCCTGTTAGACATCTTTCTCTGACTGGTGTTCAGCTGATATACATTGTTTGGGATTTTTACTATAGACCTATTTTAATGAGCAGTCACACTTGTCTTAGGTTTGGGAGAAGATTTACAAAATAAAAAGAGTAATACAAAAAGGCTTTCTCTTTCTGTTATACTGCTTTTTCTGCTAATTTTATTGTGACTACTTTGTTTAAAAATACTACAAACCAAAGGGTGTAACTAGATTTTAAATCAGAGGCACATGGGTGGTACTGAGTATAGCTATGGCCTTAAGTGATGTAAGAAAGGATCCCGCTAGGAAAGTAATAACCTGATTTTTGCAGTATTCTGCACACTTAATTGTATGTTTAACTTATTTTAATCAGGTCTGATGTTTGTCATAATTTTGACCGTGGGTCTAAAATCAGAGTAATAACGTGTGTCTGGATGAAGAAATTAAGACCAAACCAGAAGATGGAGGTTTTTTTCATCCAAATATCATTGTTAATGTACTTCAGTGTGAAATATTTCATACTAATCTTATTTGTGTCATTTATATTTGTACATTTTAAGACCTTATTCTTGATTAAAACATAAGTTGTTTTTCCGTTGTCCTTTGTTCATTTATTTATAGTAATTTCATATCCAGCTAGTTTAACCTCCTGAGACCCTGTATCCTCATATGAGGTCAGCGCATTTGGATACTCTTCAACTTATATTTAATTCTGTTTAACTATAAACTTTTGTATCCCATGAATCTCAAACAACAGCTCAGGTCTGAAGAGGGGAAAGCAGACAAATTTTTTATTTCCTTACTGTCATATAGTCACCAGCCACTTCTTTAGTTACACCTTGCTAGTATCTGGTTGGACCCGTTTTCTCTTCACAACTGCCATAATTCTCCAAGGCATAGAACAACAAGGTGATGAAAACGTTCTTCAAGAGATTTTGGTCCAAATTGACATGATAGCATCACACAGTTCCTGCAGATTAATCAGCTGCACATCCATGATGTGGATCTCCCACTTGAGTACAGTGAAATCATTTTCATATTCAACAAAAACAGTTTGACATAGTTTGAGCTTGGTGACATGGTATACTGTCCTACTGGAAGCAGCCATCAGAAGATGAGTACACTATAGTCTTAAGAGATGGACATAATCAGCAACGATAATCAAGTAGGCTGTGATATTCGAATGCTTCGGGTTCCTTAATACCAGCACCAAAGTGTGCCAAGAAAATATCCCCCACACCATTATACCTGATACAAGGCAGGATCCATGAATGCATGTTTTTACACCAAATTCTGAGCTTACCATCGAAATGCCACAGCAGAAACCTATGCTCGTCAGCCTAGGAAACATTTCTCCAATCTTCTATTGTCTATTGTACAGCTGCAGTTTCCTTTTCTTAGGTGACGAGTGTTACACCCAGTGTGGTCTTCTGCTGCTATAATCCCTCTATTTCAAGATTTGATATGTTGTGCATTCAGAGATGCTCTTCTACCTACCGTGGTTGTAACAAGGGGTTATTTCAGTTATTGTTTCCTTCCTATCAGGTTGAGGCACTCTGGCCATTCTTCTCTGGCTTCTGGCATCAACAATGCATTTTCATCCATAAAAGGGCTGCTCATGCATTCTCATGTCTACATGCCTAAATGCATGTACTGTAGACATGAGACATGTAGCTTTAGTTTTATATCATATTTTCCCCTGATAAAAATTTTGGAGACACTGCACCAAACAGATATTCATTAATAGGTCAAGTGAATGCAGTTGGTCAGATATTTGTATTAAAGAGCAGTTGAACAGTTGCAAGCAGTAAAGTGGCCAGTGAGTGTATATACACATAATCTGCCTCAGTCATCCCATCATTTAATCAGAATATCACTGAGGTTAGTCTGACTGATGACCACCTTGCACACACGAGGTACCAAATGACTCAGTATGACAACATTAATCTGAAGCATTATCCAAATGATCTCAACACTGCAGGTCCAAAACATGACAAAATGAAAAAGTAAATGTTTATATTTCTTTTACATACTGAGAAAACAAACATCTATGTTACTTGTTGATGTTTAGATTCATCTAGAATACAACCGTGCTAAAAAAGTTTGGTTACATAGTAATAAAAGTAATTATGTTACACATAACCAGTATTTTAAATGCATTTGAATGACTCCATGTCACTGCCCTGGAGATTTTAAAGGAACAGTGTAAAACAAATTGAAACACTGTATCCCAAAAAGAAAAATGTGGGAAAATTTAATTTTTTAAGTTGTCTTTCACCTTGCACATCAGTAAATCTGTTCTAACTAGTAATAATATGAGCTTATAGTCAAACTGAAATATTGAATCACAGATTCCATTTTTTTTTTAGCTGCATGTGGTTTCAGTTCATTTCTAATAAGTTTGTTTTATGTAATCTAAATGCCGAATCTGTTTTCTATTGTTTGGGTACACTCGCAGAAATAGTTCAAATATGAGTAAGCATGAACTATATTTTAAATCATTCCCAAATGGATGAGATTCATAGACTTTTATCTCAGCAGGCATTCAACTTTTCATATAAACAGCAGAAACACAGGTGGAGTTAATAACTTTAATAATGATGGCTCTGTTTCAGCAATGAGAACAAAGCAGCGATGGAGAACATTAGTTCTAAGTCCATTTAGCTTTAGTTTTATATCATATTTTTCCCCTGATCAAAATTTTGGAGCCACTGGACCAAACAGATGTTCAGTAATAGGTCAAGTGAATGCAGCTGATAGTAGATTTAAAGGGGCATGTTAAGGAGTAAGTGCTGCTTCAGGTGGTGTAATTTCAATCAGCATTGGTTGGGTCTTTAGAAATGAAAAACACATGGTGGTGTAGAGGACATGGAGAGGAGAAGTGAACTTAACTGACCTCTGCAGCCAGCTTCCCATTTCTACTACAAACTATCTTCTGCATTAGTTGCTGGCATAATACACTAAAATAAATGAATAATATAACATTTGACCTTAAAATAACTTTAAAAAATTGATAGTCAGGTTGTCCTTAAGCTGTTTATTTACAATATAAAGCTCCATGTGTTAAGCACATACTGACAGTCAGATAAGCTTTGAAATTAAATCTCAGTTCATGGCATTTTCCAGCAGAGGTCCCACTTTGTCACTTTTTTAACTGAAAATATTGCCCAGCGCTTCATCAAACTCTGGTCGTTATGCCATTAGATATAACTTTGAACCGTAGAATAAGGATAATTTCACCTTTTTCTGTAGCATTACAAAGCTGTAGAGTCTATTTCTTTAAACAACAGCCTACAAAATGATGCTTTGATAAATTATTTATCTGCCATTCTTTGGGAACTCTTACAAGAAAACAGTGCTTTTTCTTTTAGTGCACTGGAGCAGCTTCCTGTTTCTTCCTGTTTCCTAACAACCTTTGTTCACTGCTGCAGTTTCAGGTTCACACACCAAAACAGGGAAATCTCTCTGCAGTGATTTTTAGATATCCTTATAAAAGCTATTTTTGAGGACCCCCTCTACTTATAGCTGCAGAGTTACAAGATAAGATCTAATAACTGATTTTCCATCCCAAAAGTAGATTGATTTTGGGATGAAATCTGGAGATATTTTCTCTCAGAAAGTTCAAGTGAATGAAGATGCATTCATCTGTAAAATGTTGAGAATTCTGTTTGTTAGGTTGCTTTTCTGGTTTCTTTCCCTTCTTCCGCTTCCGTTTTGCTATTGTTAGTTTGTTTTGTTGGTCCAGAGCAGATTAAAAACAATTAAACAATATGCACACTCTATTTGTGTTCTTACAGGAAAAGGCAGAGATGCTGCAGGATGACTTGTTACTTATTTCAGACATCCCAGAGGCAGGCAAAGCTGCCTGTTACTGATAATAGCAACATATGAAACAGGTTAGGTGAGTTCGGAACAAAAGAGAAAATAGACACATCTATTTTAGGAGCAATGCAGGGAGGATTTTCACACAGGCTTGACGTGTATGAGAAAAATAAAGGTCACTTAATTAACTCGCCTGATATAAATTATTCAGAGGTGCCTTAGTCACCCCTGCAGGAGCTTAGGTGCTCTGTTCAGTCTTTGTAAAAACCAGTTTTACACATTTCCAAGTGGAGACAGTGCTTTAAAAATCAATATGGAATCTAAAAAGTTTATTTATAATGCAATACAGTTCATTGCATTATATGGCAATGCGTGGTACCAAAGCAGACACTGCAACAATAAACACGTAATATGAGTAGACTGTTTTGTTTCATCAACTTTTGTCAGTTACATATTGCACTCTTGCCCTAAAGTAAATGTCAGCTCTGATTTACTAAAATCGCTGGAACTTCATCTAGTTGGGTTAGAAGGTACCCTTTTTTAAAACAATTTTATAGACGCTGCTCAGCAAACCACAAAGTTCTCCTGAAAGTGTCTTGTTTTCCTGTTGGACTGTATTTGTGGTGTTGAAATCATGTTCTTTTTGATTGCCTGGCATTGTGTGGTCTGTTGGATTGCATCTGGACAAGTTCCCTTTGTTTTATGAGCATTTATAGATGTCATGTACTGGGAGGAAGTAAGCAAAGCTTTCATTTATGCCAAAGACTTTTCAAAGGAAGGCCACATGCATAGTGAAACACAGACAACCTACAATAAGCAGGTAGAGAGAAAAAGATGCAGATGAGTTACATTTATTTTGAACAGAATCAACAAATGATTGTTTAACCCTCGTGTTGTCATGTGTCACTCTTACTTCAAATGAAATCTTTTGCCATCAAAATATGTTTTTATTCATCTAAATGGTCTGAAAATAATAGGGGTTGTTCTATACTAAGCTCTTCATAATTAAAATAAATTTGAAGTAACTCGATTTAATTATGGGTGTTTTATTGAATTTAATAACATCTGTTGTTCTCTGGGGTCAAAAAAGACTCCACAGCACAAAGTGGTGCAGTGGGGCAAATTGTCACGCCATACTGCTTTCCATCACATCTTTGACCTTGAATGTTTGATGTGCCAGGTCAAGCAGTGGTTATGACAACAACAAACAAAAAACAGGTCTTTTCTCACAGGTGTTGGGGTGTTTTACATTTTAGTCTGAGGCAGGCAGCACAATGAGGAGGCAGAAGTGCTGTACTGTACAGGAGGCTCGTGAGTTCATTTTTAACCATGTTGTTGAAAAGAATGACCAGTAGGACAATGCTAAACATAACAAGGACGAAGAATCAACTGACGAGGAGGATTCAGGGTCAGAAGAGGAGGAAAATAATGACAAGGTGATAGATCCAACATACAGATCACATGCTACTTCTTCCTCTGAAGAAGCCCCACATTTCCCGCTGCAGAAAAATGAAGAAGGGGATGAAGTGAAGGGAAATGATCAACATGATGATGAGGTGGAATCTGAAGCTAAAATGGAAAAAGTGTCAAAAGCGGAGGACTGCACTGATTATGATGAAGAGAAAGAATAATCTGATGAGGAACACCGTAGGATCTTTACCTTGAGGTGACTTTTGCTGTGAATTGGTGCTATAGAAATAAAATTGAATTGAAGAAACTGAGGAAGAGGACCCAGATGAGTTAGAAGAATATTTCCAGTCAACACTGGAGACACTGATCTGGTCTTCCATCCCTCCCAGTGACGAAGCATGTTGACAGCAGAGAGAGAGACAAGCCACCAAACAAGAAAGGGCTACATGTGTATGGCAACAAGTGGAAAAAGATGTATCGAACAGGCCTGTAGGCATATGTGGGTATGTTGATTCTCACTGGTGTGTACTGATCCAGTTAGGAAGCTACAGCTAGTTTATGGCATGTCAAATCTGGTAGGGCAATTTTCCACACTACCATGACACTCAAGATGTTTCATAAAATCTCAGGAGTGATTTGATTTGACGATAAAGACACAAGAAGATTGCTGTCCACAAGACAAACTTATTCCCATTTGAGACGTATGGGACAAGTGGGTGTATGATAGGCTCTGATGTGACTGTGGATAAGTGCCTGGTTGCCTTCAGAGGTTGCTGTCCACTCAATCAGTACATCCTGAGTAAACTAGGGAAATATGAGATAAAAATATGGGCAGTATCCGATGCTAGGTCCAGCTATTCATGGAAAATGCAGGTATACACTGGCAAACCTGCTGGTGCACCGTCAGAAAAAATCAGGGCATATCCTTGTACTTGTCCTTGACATTGTAGAAGGTCTCTAAGGGAAAATGATTACCTGTGACAACTTCTTTACTTCACATGCCCCTGGCCTGCAGCTGCTGAAAAGAAAGCTGTACATGGTGGGAACAGTACAAAGGAATAGGCCTGAGCTTCCCCTGCACTGGTGTCAAAAACGGACAGGGCTCAGTTCTCATTGAAGTTTGCCTTCACTGAGACCCATGCTCTGGTGTCCTATTACCCCAAATGCAAAAAACTGTTCTTCTGATGAGCACTCTGCATCAGGATGCTGCTGTGAGGTACAGGAATGGCAAAAGGCCAAAAATCATTGAAGATTACAATCACAACAAAGGGGGTGCTGATAACCTTGACAAGGTTACCAGTTTGTACACATGCAAAAGAATGACAGCCTGTTGGCCCCTCGTTTTCTACAGCATTCTCAATGTGTCTGCATACAACTCCTTTGGCCCATGGTCTGAGATCAAGCCAACCTGGAGTCAGGGGAAGCACAACAGGAGGTGGCTGTTCATGGAGGAGCTTGGGCAACAACCGGTGATGCCTCAGATCAAGTGACGCAAGGTTATTCCCCTCACACCAGTCGCTGCCAGATTCGTTATGGAGATCCAACAGTTCTACTCCAGCTCTACCTCTGCAGCAGCTCCCCCTCACCCAGCTGCCCCTCCTGGCCAATCACCCAAAAAGAGTAGGTGCAAATTCTGCCCACGCCAGGTCATAATTTATACTTTATGTTTTAGAAATAGTCAAACCAGACAGGGTCATTTTTGGCCCAGGAGGACATTAGGTGTGAAATTGTGTTAATGTGTTTGAATGAAGCTGTTATTAAAGGCATAACACAGAATTGGGTGATGTATTCACTTTATATTCAAACCAGACAAGGTCAATTTTGAACCCAGAGGACAACAGGCATGATTAAAAGCTGCCATTAAAAAAAATCAAATGAGTCAAAAACAGCATCCTCAATAAACTTTGACATATACCACTCTGTGATAAGTTAAATAGTCAAAATGATATTAAGTCAAAATAATTCATTGTTTCATTTTATTTTCACTCAAAAACAGAATACACTTTTAAGTAAACAAGGTCTATTCACCCTAAATTGCAAAACGAAGGGAAAATTTGTGTGGTAATGGGTTGGACTGAAGTAAGAATAAAGATATAACACGGAACTGATTGACAGTTTATAGTATATGCTTTAAACAACAGTCAAACCAGTTGGGGTTATTTTTGACCCCAGAGGACAAAAGCTGCATAGCAATCAGGAGGACATTACTAGGGTTAAACTCATATATAAATAATAAGATAATGTAACAACTTCCTTCCTTGTATTAAGTAAAGCAATGTTAATAAAGAGAGTATGCTCATTTTCAGTTTGATTTATTCAGTTTAGTCTAGTGTACAAATCAAGTTCTATAAAGGCATTGCTCAATGAGTTTCATGTGGAAGAACTTGCACTGACCGGACAGAGCCTCCACCTCAACGCCATCCAACATCTTTGGGATAAATTAAAATGGAGATTGTTTGCCAGGTCCTCGAGTTCAATGTCAGCATCTAACCTTACAAACGGTCTTCTAAATGAGTTGGCAAAAATCCCCACAGATACACTCCAAAATCTGCTTAAAGCTGCTTAAACGCATCAGCCAGCCAGCCAGCGTATCCCAGCCGATATAGGGTGAGAGGCAGGGTACATTCTGCACAGGCCATCACTCTATAATTTGATGAGCATGTCTTTGGATGGAACCTGAAGAAAAGGCATGAGAGAACCAAGAACATTAATGCTGTGAGACAACAGTGCTAACTGCTGGACCACTGTGCCAAAGACAAATTAAAGCAGTCACTCATATTAAGTATTTTTAATTTGACACTATTATCAATGTGGATGGGATCTTAGTACCCAGTTTTATCCTACAATGCAATAAAATGAGCAGCTGCACCATCGACCCAGTAGTATGAGCATGTGTGTGTTTGCTGATGTCATAAAGTGACTGCTTTGCCAATACAGGCAAAATATTAGTAGACCAATAAAGCTGCTTAATTAGAAAAAAGGCACGAGGCATAAGGGGTAACAAACAATGTCACTGCTTTTATTTCTGGATCTATTTTTCTATGACTAGGTTTAAATGTATACTTCAAATGTTCTATACATATACATACACACATATATATATATATATATATATATATATATATATATATATATATATATATATGTCTGTGTGTGTTTTTTTTTAAATTAATTTAT
>VUQH01032180.1:10942-26710 GCA_015106775.1 Etroplus canarensis
TACACACATATATATATATATATATATATATATATATATATATATATATATATACCATATGTGTATGTATGCTTGATTGTCAGTACATTTAAGGCATAATGAATGCAATCTACAACAGCCATGCAGTGAAAGCTTCATAATGTTGTTGAAACTATTTCACCGACCACTCTGTTAGTACATTTTATGAAGCAACATCACAACCTACAGCCTCCAAAATAATCAGAAATTTGATTAGAAAAAACAAATTGAAGGCAAACGCAGAATTGTAATTTCAAGAAATCCTCTCACAAATGCACATCTGCCCTTTGGCACAACCACTGCTTTACCTTGATGCTGTTTAAGATACAGCCATTTGTTCACAATGACTCATTGTCACCATCTTGTCTTTGTAATCTTTATTGCCTTATCTTTTCCTTTTTCATCTCATATTTTAATGTTTTTTTCCTTTGTACTATATTTCCATTTTCTTTGCACATTTTCGCTTATCTGTGCAGTGTTTTTATCTCATTTTTTCTCTTTTTTCTTCATCTTTGCACTCTTCTTTCATGAGTAACGCTATTTTTTAATCAGATATTTGTACTATTAGCCTTGCCTTTGCATTTTTGGCACCTGTTTTAGCTAACACCATGCAGTCTTCTTTCCAATTTTTTTTGCAATTTCTTTGCTTTAGTTTTACATCACTGTTTTCAACTTTATCTTTACATAATTGTATTCTATATTTGAACTATATTCGTCTTTTCCTTGCACTGTTTTGCCTTGTCTTTGCATTGTATTTAGCTTGCCTTTTCAACATTTTAACCTTGGCTTTGCCTCATTTTTTTCTGTTTTTTGCACTCTCTATTTTTTTGCAAGACTTAAATGTTGTGTAAATGAGGTCTTATTGGCCTTAAATTTCACCACAGCCCCCCTTTATTGAACACAATTAATGTGCAGCAGAACACAAAGTTCGAGAATGCTACCACTAAATTTCTGTTTGAAGTTTCTTCAGAGAAAACAAATTTTGGGAGGATTTATATAATAAAGCTATGACGAAAGCAGTATGTTTATATTAATGCATATATTTGAAGGTCTATCAGGCTTTGGCATTTTACCTGGTATACATCATTCAGAGAATTATAAAGCAGACTGAAGCTGTAAGCACTATATATATGCTTGATTTCCATATTTATTTGCATACTGGACTTATTTAGGTATATTCATTTACATGAAGTTTCATGAAGTTGTAAGTGATAATAACAATGAAAAAAAATTTTTTTAGCATGTGTACTTGTGTATGGATGGTTTGATGAAAAAAAAATCATGTTAGCAGGGGTATGTCAAGAGGGGAACACGGGGTGGCACCTCCCACCCCCTCTCCTAAATATGACTTAATATTCTTCATTTTAAAACGTTAGTTACTTATTATTTTGCAGATTTTTAAAATGCAGTGATATGCTGTATAATTAGAAATGAAGCTACCCAACACTACATACATAACTAAAAGCATCTCCTGCTAAAACATTAAAGTAAAAAACACACAAACACACACGAACAAACACACACACACACACTCATAGGCCACTTTATTAGGTGCACCTGTTCAAGCTCTTGTTAACAAAAACTCAGTACATTTACGTAAGTTGACCTGCTGAAGGTCCTTCCTTCCTGCTGCAGTCAGACAGTATAAAAAGAATTGCTCTGAATAGACCTCACATACTTTTCATAAACGTATATCATGTCACTGTGAAAAAACAATGCATTTTTTCTGCAAACAACTAAGATTATGTAAGTGTGAATAATAAGAAATGTACATGTAAATAATGTAAAATTTGGACATACCATTACGGTTTGTTTTTCTTTATTATTATTATTATTATTGTCCTTTTTATGGGGTGTGATTTCTTTTTTATAATGGTGCGCTGCTGTTACTTTGTCTTGCTGCTGTAACACTTGAAATTTCCCCACTGTGAGACTAAAAAAGGTCTGTTTTGTTTTGATCTTATCTTAAGTTCAAACTGAGGGGAAGAAAGGTGACTTCAGTTACTTTGAACGGGGCATTGTTGTCGGCTCCTTCTGAAACTGCTGATCTACTGGGATTTTCCCACACAATCATCTCTAAATTTTACAAAGAATGGTCTGAAAAATTGAAAATACCCAGGGAGCAGCACTTATCTGGATGCAAGGGCCTTGTTGATGGCATAGGTCAGAGGAGAACGGCCATACTGCTTTAAGCTCATGGGAAGGAAACAATAACTCAAATAACCACATTTTACAACAAAGGTATGCAGAAGAACATCTCTGAGCACACAATATGTCAAACCTTGAAGCAGATGAGCTACAGCAAAAGAAGACCACACTGGGTGCCACTCCTGTCAGCTAAGAACAGGAAACTGAAACTACAGTTTGCACAGGCTCGCCAACATGATACAATAGAAGACTGGAAAGCTCCTGGCCTGATGAGTCTTGATTCCTGCTGCAACATTCAGATATTAGGGTCAACAACATTAAAATATGGATCCATACTTACTTGCATCAGAGGTTCAGGCTGCTAGTAGCGGTGTAATAGTTGGTTAGTTAGTTAGTTAGGCTGTCTCCATCCACTGCAGGATGTAGCCCTCCACTATCAGACTTCCAGCTTTGTTTGTCATATTGAAGTGGGATATGGCCTACCATCAACATGCTGGTGAGGTGTATTGTCAACGGCTTTTTCGTTAGAGGTTTTCCTTTCTGTGGTCTTTTGACTTCTGGTCTCTTCTACAAGAACAGTAGAGTTTTTTGTTTTTCATTTTTTTTCCCTCACGGTCAATTTAGAATTGCCAATTAACCTAACCCCTTTGCATGTCTTTGGACTGTGGGAGGAAACCAGAACACCTGGAGGGAACCCACGCAAGCACGGGGAGAACATGCAAACTCCACGCATAAGGGCCTAGGGTAGCCGGCTGTTGGATTTGAACCGGACCCTCTTGCTGTGAGGCAACAGTGCTAGCCACAGTGCTGCCCGGTGTAATACTGTAGTATGGCACACTTTTTTCTTGGCACACTTTGGGCCCCTTAGAACCAGCTGAGCACTGTTTAAACACCACAGCCTACCTGAGTATTGTTGCTGACCATGTCCATCCCTTCATGCACAGTGTACCCATCTCCTGATGTCTGCTTTCAGCAGGATAACACACAATGATCCAAAGCTAAAATTATCTCAAACTGGTTTCTTGAATATGAAAATAAGTTCAACAGATCTCAGTCCAATAGGGCACCTCTGGGGTGTGTGGGAAGGAGAGATTTGCATCATTGGATGGGGCCGTGACAGCAGGAGCCCAGAAATTATGCTCCATGACATCTATACCACCTTTCAACATTGCATTCCTCTCTGATCATATCCTAATTCCCCTTTCCCGTGAGTCCCTTTGCTTTGTTTCTGTTCCACCCTGCTTAAAAAACACCTGGACAGCATCACTTCTAACTTTGCACCTTACAAACCGAAACCACCAAACGGCATCAAATCCTAAGACCAGTGAAGCATCCAAACACAGCACACCTGTAGTGTGACCTTTGACCCGTCCTCCCTGCCTGCCTGTACCTCTCTGTTTACCTTCATCATATTTGCATAGCTGCTGCTGCAGGACGGAGCGGTCTTCCCTGCGTGCGCACGACCCCGCCCCCACTCACCTGCCCGGCGCTCGAACCTTCGCTCCAGCCGTCGCTCGTTGCGCGCAGGCAGACGTGAACTTGTGTCGCCTGTTGTTTTGGGTTTTTTTTGGAGGGAGAAAAAACGATTTTAAAGCGGCTATCGTTGACATTTTTTATCCGCCTGTAAAGGTGAAGTGTGTCTGTGAGCGGCCGCAATAAAGGGATGAGGGAGGAAGTTGAGCGCAAACGGGGAAATGAAGCTTATCGTCTGTGAAGTAACTGACGTAGAAAGTGGCAGTGAATGAGACAGTCACATCAGTAAACAGTAAGGTAAGAATCTTCTGTGTTTTTCTAGCGCGTTGAAGCCTTTAAATCGATTTTTCTTTCGTACTATAGCGCATATATTAATGCGCAGTCGATGCTTTTTGCGCCGTGACGCACGGTTGATGTCACCACTTTTATTTGTTAACGGGGTTTTAAAAGGGTAATATGCATAGCATAATTACTGGCTGCTGAGGAAAATAAGCCAAGCCCTCAAAAGAATGAAAAAGATTTAGTTATTAGTAGTGATAATGCATGTATTTTTTTATTTCATTCATCTACGTTTAGCCAGTTGCCAGATTATTCAGCTTTTATAAACTTGCTGCCACCATCCCTCACACCAGAGATAGCTACTTAGATCAGAAATTCCTCTATGGCTTTTCCCCTTATGCTGATAAGGTCTTTTTTTTATCTTTCTGAATTTTAAAATTCTTGGCAAACTCAGCATTTCCAGGTTTGTCGTGTCAGTGTTGTCTCTCTGCAGGAGGCTCCTTCTAAACATTACCAGCTGCTCTTGAACTTGTGGGACAAATCTTTAAATTGGAGGACATTTTGCCTGAAAAAAAGGCATTTTAAAAATTGAAATCAAGGCATTAGATTGTGTTTTTGATACTGAATACATACAATTAAGTTTTTTCTAATGTGAAATGTCAGATATTTGCTTCCTCCACCCCCCTCACAGACGAGGATTGCTCCTTTTTGTCTTGTATAATAACCTGTTAAAGCTGGTGTAAACTATTGGCTATAATGGACTTTTCTCACTTATAGCTAATATTTTAAGGGAAAAAACAGCCATGCTAGGGGATTTATTGATTTTTTTTAAAAAAAATGTCAGATCAATCAATATACTTTTAAAAGTTTAGTCCAATGGGAGATGTCACTTGCTTAGATTTTATTAAAATGTCACTCTTGAAAGAAAAGTAATCCCATGTACTTCATTTTTCCTTTCCTGGATTGATTTTGCTGTTTTGGAAACCCCCTTCTTCTTTCTGTAAAGGGCTTTGCAGACAAGCAGAACAGAGTAGTGAAACCAGCAGATGGGGAAAAGGGATACAAAGCGAGAACAATAACTGTCCTGTGTCTGTCACATAAGCAGACACAGGGCCTCTGTGTAGAAGTGTATAAAATAAACCAGATTGTTGTCATTCAATCTAAAAGTGTGCAGCTTACAGCTGACCTGCTACACTGGGGCAGGTCAGTCAAGGTGAAAGTTATGCTTTAGATGAATTACAGTGTAATCCCTCCACGTTTCTGCTATTAAATCTGATATGCATTTTGCAGAAGAACGGACAGATTAAAGCGATATTTTAATCTGAGAATCAATGTAGACTTTCAAGCAGCAGTCATGACATTTTGCACGCTGATCAGATACAGAGAGACGTTTGTTTTTTCTTTCACAAAGTCAGACCACAGGAAAGAGGCAGATCAGAGTAAACCACTGAATGTAGGTGGAGGCTGGAAAAAATGCTTTTAATACTCAGTGGGTGCGTCAGTGACATGTCATTCCAGTACACACCTGAACAGGGTGCATGAGTGTGTTACTGGGGAAGCGCCTGCAGCCAGACTAACAAGTTTTTTTGCATAATGGAGAAATGACAAGAAGAAAAAATAATAGTATTAAAAGCAAGGGCAGGTACACCCTTAGAACCCCTTGTAGGCCTTCTAAGTAAGACAGAAATTAATTCCTGGGCTAAAAATCTGACACGGAATGTGTTTACTTTACTGATTTTGTGGTCTCTTTTTTGACAGGGAGACCCTTTTTCCTCCCAGTATGGATCAGCACTCACCTGAGGAGATTATGCTGCAGTTTAAAGTTCCTTATCGACGATCTTTGGGACCTTAACAGGTCCCTGCTGTGAGAGGACAGCTTCAGCATTATCATCCAGTTTGCAGAGTGCTGAAAACAGAGGAGCTGGTCTCTCTCTCTGAAAGAGTCTCTGAACCTCCAGATTTTTAGCTTACTTCAAGTTCTCTTTGCTACACAGACACTAACAGCACCTGACAAGGAAAAACAAAGACAAACAAACACTATTCTAGTGTATTTTTACCATGCAGACAAGCTGACAGACAGGAAGAGAAAGCAAAGTGACAGGTTCGTAGACCGTGAAAGCCCTCACACTCACACAGGTCACCATGCCAGACGAGTCCCAAGGTTTTCAGGACAAGGGAAAGCCTGGAGAAGATTCATTGCAGGTGTCCTTCGTGCCGAATATTTTTGTCATCTCTAATGATGGGGAGGGCAAAGTTACAGGGGATAATATCATGGAGCTGGACGACTTCACAGACAACTTAAAACATTCTGCTAAAATTACTGATGTTAATGTTTTCCAAGGAAATGACACCACAAGTAATCCTGCCATTGGAGGTCAGTCAGGACTCAGTGCATCACAGGTTTCTGTAGAGGTGGGGGTGGTGAAGACAGCACAGGCCCCTGAACCAATCAAAACCGACTCTATGGTGAGAGGAGCAGGTGTGACAGTGCAGACTACAGATCATGATAAGCTACAAAGTGACAGCAGTGCTTCGCAAAAGAACAGCTGCAATGATCCAGACTACAGTAGCACAAAATGCAGCCCTGGTTATGCTTGCACTAGTGTCAGCACTGATTCCTGTGATGAAGGGTCATCTGAGCTGAATGGAAACCAGTTTGAAAAGACGAGCCACATCTCTCCCATCAACCTGTCTGAATCCAGTCTAGATGCTTCTCAGTTTGATAAAGTCTCCAAAAATGACCAAGATAATAATAGTGATGATTCCAAAATGGACCTGACTGCTAAAACAAAAACAGAAAGCTCACCAAGTGGAAGTTCGGCAGAATTTCCTGATTTTTCCTCCAAACAACAATCCAGGGACAGCATCGACGTCAGGTGGGACGACGAAGAAGATGGAGACGAGGACCGACGAAGCACCTCATCCAGCCGGACTGTGAAAGAGGGGGTGTGTTGCTGCTATCAGGCCACCCACAGGGCTTGTCTGCAGTGTGTGGAGGAGACTCCAGCCATGGTGTCTGGCCTGGTGCTGTCGTTGGTCTTCAGTTTGGTCATCATCATCGTCATTCCCACAACAAGGGTGAGACAGAAAGTCTGTGTGAGAGAACGAGCTTCATGTGTGCACACATAAACACTTGAAACTTACTTCATAACCTATCATGTGTTAGTTGCGAAATGCATCCCATCAAGTGCTAGACATCCACAGACACTGATTTTTGGGCTTTATGTCTAGTTTCATTTCAGAAATGTAGGAATTTCTACATCACACTATGCCATCATTTCCAAAATACAAACGAGTCTGTACATTTTTAATAGAACATTTGACTGATATTTTATTAGCTCTTCTGGCTGAAGGACAAATTGGTTAATGTCATGATGAAGCGTCATAAGAATCGTTACTCCTCCCACAGTTTTGGCCAGAATATAACCAAACTTACACACAGTGATTCCCTGGTCTTCACCCAAATTTTGCTTGAAATCAAGGTCATATTTGTTGTTTTTTTCTGCACTTTTCCATTTTCTCAAGAATTGCTACTCTGCAGAGTATTGTTCTAGATTGTAAAGTTCATAAAATGAGTGTTTATGTGTGCCCCTCTAGCATTATTAAGTTTAATTATGGCCTAATAATGTCCTAAAACAGGTTGAGGCCGGTTAAGAACTAGGGCTGTTATCCTGGATGTGACTCTTTGTGAGCCTGCTTGACTTCACAGTGGATTTTAATTCTCATTAGTTTGTGCAATGCAGCCAACCAGTGACAAGAAAACCTGCCACTTTCTTTCTGTACTTCACACATTACAACAAACTGTGAACTGAGATGGATTGTGAGCCAGATTTTCTGTTTTGGTTGTGAAATGGTGTTAAACACACAGCCACACAACATCCACTCCAGTTCCACAGATTGGCTATGGCTCAGGAAGTAGCACAGGTTTTCTACCAGTCAGAAAGTCAGTGGCTCATTGACTCGTCTAGGCCACGTGCGCTGGACGAGTCAATGAGCCCCAGATTGATTACGTATCCACCCCTCTCATATTTTGAGTGTGTGATAGATTTTAAGTGCAAAGAATAATAAACTGAAGTACATGTGTGAATGAGTGAATGTGACTTATAGTGCTCAGTAAAAGTAGAAAAGCACTATATAAGTAACAGCTCATAATATTCATTGCAATAGTTATTTATCAAATACAAACAAACATATTTATTTATTTTTATTTTATTTACTTATTTATTTTAGTCTTACTGTGTGTTGTCTTGAGCTCATGTGTACGAGCCTGTGGGCAATCACAACTTTGTGTTCTTACATACACCATGGTACGGTGGAAAATCAGTGTCATCACAGCAAGAGGTTTCTGGATTCAAATTTGCTGGTTGTCTGAGGAGTTTGAAGAGGAAGAGTGTCCTTTCACTTTTTCGCCAAATTTAGACTCAAAGGGACTGTCTTTCAAGCCATTTCAAGGACGCGAAAAGCAGACGTGGGAAGTACCAAAATAGAAAGACTCTGTATTCAAGTAGAGTAGATTTGAGTAGATTTGAACTTAAATGGTGGGAACAATAACACATCAAGACAATCCTATTCATGTATCCAACAGTGGTGCTTGTAGAGCACAACTGATGTAAAAGACGTAGACATAAAAGAGGCACATTAGAATAACTAACCAAGTAGAAGTAGAAATACAGTTGCTTTAGTAATATGACATGAGGTTTTGCACAAAAACAGCTGGTAGAAATGTCCTTCAGAGAACTACTTTTTACTTTTATACTTTGAGTATATTTTAGAGCCTGCACTTTTTTGTGTTTACTTCAGTAAAGAAGTTAACTCATTATTTAAATTTCTATCAGTCTTTTTTTAACACAAGTATCTGGACTTCTGCTTGAGTAAGGAATGCGTATGCTTTTGCCACCTCTGGTAAAAAGACAACCTTTCACTTTTCAACTAAATCTCAAGAATTTCTGGTGAATTCACCTTTTCAGGTCTTGTTGACAAGTTAATCATTAAGTGAAATTCACAAGTTGCAGTTTTTTATAAGCTGCAACTGTGCTGCTTTCATTCATTTTATGTTTATGTTAATATAGAGAACATTTTCTGGGAAATTGGTCTGACACTTGTTTCCTGCTGACCCTTAAACTAGGAGAAGTATTTTCTCCCAGTATTTGCTTGAAAAAAAAGCACTATTCACTTTTTGGTTTATCCCAGAATCATTTCATGGTCTTTGAGGAGTTTATCTGTAATGTAAATGATAATAAGTTGTAGATCCATGTAAAGTAGCAAAACATAGACAGTCTGTAGAATAAGATAAGAGACAGATGTGTTTTTGAAACTCAGATGTCAAAAAAAGCCAAACAGAAGATTAGCTGTATCTCATTACTCTGTGTGTCTTGCGACAGTGTTGCGATTATCAACATGAGCACCTTGCTAAAGAGGACTCTTACAGCCGGTGGCACTAAGAAAATGGAGAATTAAACCAGTTCTTCCAAAACAATACAGCATTCTTACTGTGACTCACCTAGAAACCATGTGACTTCTTACTCCTACGAAATACAGTTACATAGAAAATCAGTGTACACAGTTATTATTGGCATGAAAAGACAGTTTTAATCATTTCTCTTCTATGCTGAAATTGAACATCACTGAGCTCTGAAAACCTGTGTGTATTATATAAACCATGCACGTGAATGTTGTTACTATTTTATTTACGTTGCACTTATTCATAGACCCACCATGGGCTTTCAAAAGACATCACTTTTTAACGGGGAAAAATTGTCTTTTGTCAGGCTAATTTCAGCCATTCTCCAGTTCACCATGTCTAAGAAGATATATCAAAGAAATTTAGTTTGTACTTGTGATCTTCAATTTACTTTATGTTGTCTAACATACATTGAACTATATTTGAGTAAAAATACTGATCTGGCTTATATTTGCATAACCTTGTTTACTGCTAACACTAAAAGTGTATAATTATTCAGTGTTTTGTGCCAGATTAGTTAAACAATACGTATGCGTCACCTAATTAGCTTGCTAAAATCCCTCCCATTTAATTTATAAATAGGCCACCACTTTTGAAGTTGATGGATGGCCTTAACATTTTGTCTTCTTCTTCTTCTTCTTCTTGTAAATTTTATTGGCGGTTGGGAAACAGCAAAATAGTGCATTGCTGCCACCCACTACTATCCCGGCCACCCATGTCATCCTTGCGCAGGGCCCGCAACCCTGGCGTCATCAGCCAAGACTGCAGGCCCTTTCCTCCCTTCCAGACCCTTTAGGTTCAACATTTTGTCAAAACTGGTATTTCCATTTAAAAAATACCCTTGATCCTTCCTCTCATTGCAGAAATTAAAATACCTATATTTCCCTTGACTGAAGGAGATTAAAAACATTGCACCACCTGTTTGAAGCGGAGTCTGGCTTTCATGTCTGATGAATAAAGGCATTTTAATTTAGCTCCTTTGTGTTGAGTAGACAGGTGTTTTTTGGACATAGTAAACAGCAAAGTAAGCTTTTCCAAATGCATATTAATAGGACATGCTCCTTTTCCTGTGAGTGTCTATTCATGAAATTTATTTTAAGGTAAAGCACTTATGCAGGGGCGGAAATTTGGTTTTCTTTTAGAAAACGAGTGTTTTTTTAAGCTTTCAAGCAGCTGTGATGTTGCTTTCCTTAATGAACTAAATTTGCTGTTTTTGTGGTTCATCTCTTCGCCGGACGTGGTGAAGAGTATTCAAGACCATGTTGGCGCTCTGGCCATTGTCAGTATTGTTCTTTGTCTGAGCACAATCCTGCTCGTCTGCTTGCCCTGGCTGGCCACAGTGAGGCGATGTGGAGGAGCACTGGCCCTATTTGTCTGGGGGATTTTATACATCACTGCCATGGTCTTCACCTTCACAGGTGGACCTGTTACAGCATGGGAACAGGTGAGAAGGAAGCAAAGAAACACTTTTTGTCAGTAAAACAGGCTGTTGTTCACTTCTAACTTTGCATGTTCACTGTTTTCCTTCTCAGGTTGCATTTTTTCTCTTCCTCTCTCTGAGCGTGTACACAGTGCTGCCACTCTCACTGACCTGGGCCCTCATAGTTGGGATAGGCACCAGTGTTTCACACATCATCATCATCAGCATCTACGTTCCCATCACCAGCCCAGAGACACCGGACCTAGCTGTGCAGGTTGAAACACTCGCCATATTTGAATATATTTAAACATGTTTCTAACTGTAGAGTTGTGATGGCAGCCTAGTTGTTTTAACAAGAACTGTTTCTCATTCTTTCTTTCCAAATAAAAGGGCTCGGTATGGCAGAATTTATTATTTGTGCATGAAATACAACTTTAGATGTAAATGTGAGAAATTGTTTACAAATAATCTGCACGCTAGAGAGATCTGTGCTTTTTTTAAATTCAAATGTCGCGTGCAGCTTGAATCAGCGGACACAGCGGTGTGTTGTAGTTATCCACCAACCCGGCTCAGTTTCTCTGGAAAAATGTAAATCAGCTGCTGCTGTTTCTAGGTCATAAACTTGGTCATACAAACAAATATGAAGTTGTCTTTGTAAACAACTATGTAGTTTTCAGATAGTTTATTAATTAAGTTCTCTATCACTAATTTACATATAGTAGCGCTCTCAATACAAGAAGATCATTAAGAAAGTAGTAATCACCTCCCCCCTTCTGTTTCTCAGCTGGTGGCGAACGCTGTGCTGTTTGCGTGTGTCAATGGCGTGGGGGTTTTTCACCTGTGGAAGACTGAGAAAGATCTCCGGATTTCCAATCAGAAGAGAGAGGAGTTCAGTGCCATACGTTCCAGGAAGGAAATAAGGAAATATCAGCAGGTTGAAACTCTTCCTGTACTTATCAGACAATAGTAATGCACATTATCCCTTCAGTTTACAGTACTTTCACACCAAAGTAATTGTAGTTTTTTGGTTTTCATCAGTATTAAAGCCGATTTTTTATTTAGCAATGACCCTGGAGAGGGTACGATCTGAGAATTTCAGAGAAGTATTACAGTTTAAACATATTTAAACATTTTTTGAACACAGTATGCTCACAATCATGTAGACCAGTGGTTCTTGAACTGTGCTCAAATGAATGACACAGACCTGAAGCATCTCACCCCAAATATCACTGATCTGGCTTAGAACGCTTCATTCTCTTTCAAGAAAATGTACTTTTTTTGTTGCCTGTTTTACTGCCAAGGTGACATGTCAGGAAGTTAACTGTCTGCTTTCTTGTTGCAAATTTCTGAATAATATAGACGTTTTAATCCAAGTGGAATCTTTTATATACTCCTGACTAAAGGTAAAGTATCTAAAAAATTATGCCATACACCATTTGGGCAAAAGTATTGGGCCACCTACACTTTACACCTACAGGAGTATTTATGGCATCCCTTTCTAAATCCATAGGCTCCCTCCTTTACAGCTATAACAGCTTCCACTCTAGTGGGAAGGCTTTCTACAAGATTTCGGAGCATGTCTTTGCGAATTTTTTTCCTATTCATCCATAAGAGCCTTTGTGAGGCTAGACACTGATGTTGGACGAGAGGGCCTGGCTCACAATCTCTGTTCTAGGTCATCTTAAAGGGTTGAGGTCTGTAAAAGCCAGTCACATTTTTCCATGCTAACTCATCCAACCATGCCTTTATGAACTTTGCTTGTACACTAGGTTACAGTCATGCTTGAACAGAATAGAGCCTTCCCCAAACTGTTCCCAAAAAGCTGGGAGCATAGAATTATCTAAAATGTCTTGGTAATTTGAAGAATTAATATTTCCATTCTCTGGAACAAAGGGACCCAGGCTAACACCAGAAATACATTCAATACATTATTCCTCCTCCATTTAACTTTACAGTTGGCACAGTTTAGTCAGTCAGTAAAGTTTTTGTGGCATTGGCCAAACTCAGACTTTTTCAGTCCATCAGACTGGCAGATAAAGAAGCATGATTTTTCACTCCATGGAACACATTTACACTGCCCCTGAGCCAGTGGCAGCAACGCTTGGCATTATGGTTATTGATGTAAGACTTGCATGTACTTGCTCAGCCATGGAAAACTATGTCATGAAGCTCCCAGTGCAGTTTTTGTGCTGATGTTAATGCCAGAGGAGGTTTGATGCGCTGCAGTTATTGAGTCATCATTGCATTCCTGACTTTTTTACACTCTGTGCCTCAGCACTAGGCGACACCCTGCTGTAACTTTACTCAGTCTGCCATGTCCTGGCTGAGTTGCTGTGGTTTCTAAATGCTTCTGCTTTGCAATAATACCACTTACAGTTGATGGTGGAATATCTAGAAGGGAGGAAATTTCACATACTGAATTGTTTCAACAGTGGCATCCTATTACAGTATCATGCTTTAATTCAGTGAGCTCTTTAAAACCCATAAGAACCCATGGTGACATGCATGTAACAAACACTTTACATTTTTTACAGCTGTGTGGGCCTCTTGGTCTGTTGTATATCCCCCATAATTTTCCTGTAAGGAAAAATGGGTCTGAGTTCTTATGGGTTAAAATGATCCATTTTTTTCTCAAATGTTGGTAAAGGCAGACTGCATGACTAGGTGACTGATTCTAAACACCTATGGCAATGGGACTGAATCAGACACCTGAATTTAATGACTAAGAAGCCCAATACTTTTGTCCATATAGTGTATCTCACCCCACCCTTCCCTGATGTGACTCAGAATGTGTCACCCTTTCAAAGAAATACATTTTTTATTGTTTGTGTCACTGCAAAGGTGGCAAGCCAGGAAGTTAATTTTCTTTTTTCTTGCTGCAATTTTCCAAAATACAAGTGTGTGTTTTAATGTAAGTATAATCTTTCTCTTTTATATTCACTTTAAAAAAGCTAATTATTGACCCCCCTTCATGACATAGTTTGAGTAACTAATCTCCTTCTCTCCTCCCTCTCTCTTGCGTTTCTAATTAAGCCTGATTTTAAAATCGTTCCGTGTAATCGCTCTCATTACAGGCCTCTTTACATGGATAGCCTCACTTTGGTTATTGTATGCTTTTCTTGCTATTAGGCAATAGATTAATCATTCACTTGTCTGAAATCTGGCAGTGTATAATAGGTGAACCCAAATGGAAACCATTTACAGCAAGTAAACAAATAGATGAAACTTGATCCACTGAGTAAACACAGCATCACTTCAAGTAGGCCTTTGATGGCCACCTCCTTCTTTTACAGCCATTGTGATCTCCTCACCCACCTTCTCTACACACATACACACACACACACACACACACACACACACACACACACACACACACACGTAACCCCCATCCTGTCTGTTTCCTCGGCAACAGGAGCAGCTCCTGCTGTCTGTGTTGCCACGGTACATCGCTGTGAAGCTGAAAACGGAGGTGATAAACAGGCTGTCGAAGCCCAAGAGTGAAACAAACCCCCACAACTTTCACAGCCTGTATGTACGGAAGCACAAAGATGTCAGGTGAGGAGTACACTGCTGTACAGGGAAGTGATGCTGCCTGTTCTTTCTATAACTTCTCTTTACTCTCCTCTGTATTTTGTGGTTACCTGAGGATTATTGTCAAAGCAGTATGACTACTTTGATCTGGTTAGTGGGGTTTATAGTTGTGCTCATTTTTATAGCATTGAATTCTAAGCGTTTAACAAACCACACAATAAAATTTTTAAAGTGCCCTTAAAAAGTTGTAGCCCATCCCTTGTACAGCATACAGGACATCCCAAAATCTTTTGCTTATGCCCAGGAGATGGTCACATGAAGCCTAGCAGGCCTTGGCAGACTTGTAGTACACTTGTGGAAACAAGGTGACAATAAAGATGTTTTCATTAGTCTAAGAAGGTGTTAATTTAATGAGAATAGTAATTTACTCCTAACTGGTTAAAGCTAGTGCCTAGAACTACTCCAAAATAGGGTGGGTTCAGCTCAGGAAGTAGAATGGGTATTCCGTCAGTTCGGAAACAGTTGCAATGGGCAATGTGATGGGCAATGTGAAAGGTAGAAAAGCAGTTAAAGACATAGAATAAAGTGCTGTATGAATGTGTGTGTCATTGATGAATGTGGCTTGTAGTAAAAGGTGCTTTGAGTGCTCAGACTAAAAAGGCACTATAGAAATATTAGTCCATTTAACAAGTTGCACTGTATGTCAGAGTGTTCAAACCTCACATTATTAACTGCATTAGTAGTGAAAGCAGGGAGCAGATGTGGAAAAAAATCCCTTCTGTCATATGTCTATATGTTTATATGTTGCACCAGGTCCTGGAGAAACGCTATTTCATCTCACCATGTTCTGCGTCAGCTAAATGTGGTTGAAAATGACATTAAAGCTCTCTCTTGAATCTCTTGAATCTTGAATCCAGATGGAAGACGGCCTGGAAAGGTTGAGGGATGGTCTGGAGAGAATAGCAATGAGAGTCAGAAGAAACAAGATAGAATACATTGGCAGTTGGAATGGTGAAGATGCAGGGAGTAGAGGCAGTGAAAGTGTATGAGTTTAAATATCTTGAGTCAGCCATCCAAAACAATGAACTGAGCACAAGAGAGATGAAGAAGAGAGTACAGATGAGGTGGAGTGGGTGGAGACGAGTGTCAGGGGTGGATGGAGCAGAGTGAAAGGGAACGTTTACAAAATTGCAGTGAGACCTACTGTGATATTTAGTCTGGAGATGGTGGCACTGACAAAAAGACAGGAGGCTGAAGATGCTGAGATTTTCATCTGGAGTGACCTGAATAGACACTAGAAATGAGTATATCAGAGGGACAGCTCAGGTTGAGTGGTTTGGAGACAAATGCAGAGAGGCAAGGTTGAGATGGTTTGGACATGTACAGAATAGGGATAGTAGACATATTGGACAAAGGATGTTGAAGATGGAGCTGCCAG
>VUQH01032181.1:6850-26119 GCA_015106775.1 Etroplus canarensis
TGGCAAATCATATTTATAATGTTAAATAAAATGAAGTTTCTTCAGTGCTGTAGACTGAGAAGTCATCACAGTGGACTAAATTGTTCTCCCAAGTCTTGGCAGTCATATAGTAAATAACATAATAATTCAAACTGGCACATATAAAAGATTTTCATTTTTCAAAAAAGCCTGATTTGCCTTTCTCCAAAATATAGGGTCAAGGTTAAGGTTACCACTATTGATGGCTTAAACCTCAAATTGTTTCTATCTCAGTAACCATCAAAATTGAGGTTATGGATCTTTCCTTATTGTTTTAGATTAGGTCTTGGTCTTGTTAGACTTAAATAACTGCTTGGAGGCATCACCAATATGGCTGCCAAGTGACAAGGCCTGATTCTAGAAGGACTTTGACAAAACGCACACATGCACAGACTTATAGCATATTTACCTTGTTCGCAGGTTCCCAGGGCTTGGTGGCCCATCATATACAGACAAGATGTCAAAGTCCTCCTCTAGGGCAAAGCCTTGAAACACCAGCTGTATCCGGTTGTGCTCTGCTGCCACAATGACCCATGTACAGTTGGCATAGTTAGGATAACCGTAAGGGTATCCGGGGCTCTCTATTGTCCCATTGGGATTGTGTAGTGTGTAACTGCAGTTCTGAGCTGTGAAGAGAGAGAGAAAAAAGAAACAGACAGTTATTAAAAGGCTGAAAGACATATTACAGTAGAACAGCTAGCAGAGTGCTGAACTGTTAAAGATTCTACAAATAAAAAAACACTCTTCTACACCCAAGAAAGGAAATTATACAAATGTACACCCACAGTCAAACATTTTGTACCAAATGCTGCAACATCCATTATCACCTACAGCATAAGCCATTAATATTGCAGCGCTAAATGGCTCACCCCCTCTCTCAGCTTTCCCCACCTCTACCACCTCCATCATCACATACTTGTTCACTAACTGGTCCTACCATCACATTAGTAATAGGTTCCCACGTTAATACACGACATAGCTGGAGAAGAGGAGTCGAGGGGACAAGAGGGGAGAGGAGGAGACATACTTGATTGCTACATTAATTGAACTCATCTTGCTTTTTTTTTCAGCAGCCACTTAAACTGCTTTCAATCTGAGATTTTAATTGTATCTGTACAAGGCTCGGGGTGAATGTGTGAAGCGTTAGCTATGTGTCTGCGTGTGTTTTCAATCCCCAAGCTAAATGACTTGTCTTCGACTGATCTGAGCACAGTCGAGACTTTTAATCAGTGTTAGGATTTGGCTGTAATTAATCACTAATGAGGAATGATGTGCGATTGCACTAACTATATTATGTGCAACTCTGCATTTTTGTGTGTGTTTTGGGTGTTAATTCACAGATGAATGTGCCCGAATAAAGAGGCAGATCACCCCAAAATCAAATTTCCATATTTTTCCCCGGCGTGTATCACTTTTAATCCATCTAGATAGGTTTTTGAGATTGGCTCTGAGTCTCATTTTGTTTGCAATGGAGATGGACAGGTTGACAGATAAGGTCAGGCAGGAGTCTCCATGGACTATGATGTTGTCCACTGAGATAACATTGTGATTTGAGAGTGGGGAGCAGGTGGAAGAGAGCCCAGAGAGGTGGAGGCATGCCTGGGGTCAACCATCCAAAGCAACAGACAGAGCACAAGAGAGGTGAAGAACAGAGTGCAGGCAGGGTGGAGTGGGTGGAGACAAGTGTCAGGGTGCTTTGTGACAGAACAAAAGCAGCATGAGTGAAAGGGAAGGTTTACAAGATGGTAGTGAGATCTGCTATGACGCATGGCTTGGAGATGGTGACCGACAAAAAGACAGATGCTGAGATTGATGAGGATGGACATGATTAGAAATGACTACATCAGAAGGAGAGTTGGTTTTGCCTTGTATCAAGGAGGGATAATGGATATATTGGGCAACGGATGTTGAAAATGGAGTCTCCAGGGAGGAGAAGAGGAAGATCACAGAGAAGGCTCATAGATGTAGTAAAGAGGGAACTTAAGGATCATTGTTGTGACAGAAGGAGATGCAAGGAATAGCATGAGATGGAGGCAGATGATCCACTGTCATGTGGAGAAGTCGAAAGAAGGAGAAAAAGATAGGCTTGGTATCAGTTTCCTGGTTTTGGAGCTATACTGGCTATTTCTTAAATATAAGAGAGCTAAATTCCACTTCCCTTGTGAAGCTACAGATGATAACTTCAAAATCAAGCAACTTACAGCAAAACAATCTAGATGAATCTAGATGAGTAAGTTTGATTTTGGGCTGATGTACCCCTTAAGTAACACACTCGCTAGTGCAGGTTCTCTTTCAGAAAAACACACAACCTAGAAAATTCATCTTCCAGATGGCTAAATTCAAGCAGTTGGCTATACATCTGCCACTGTTGTAGCAAGAGCATACAATCTGATTGTGTTAAGACACTCATACTGCAGCAGGAATTTGGCATGCTCTGAATGTACTCATGGTCACATAAAAGGGAGCTGCATAAATATATCCTCACACATGCTATTTATACAAATGAACTCTTTTGTTCACTTCAGTCACAAACCTGCATCATAATGTAGCCTGATTAAAATGTAATTAGGAGAGTGTAATTGCAGGACATCTGTTATCTGCATAACCCACTTTATTCAACAACACGAAGAATGCAACTCTTGCAGTAGATACAAGATTTGTTTTGTTATAGACATAACTGGGCAAATATCTGTGATAAATCAATGAATGGAAATCAGCTATACTACCTGAGGGCATTAAAAAGGGACTATAAAATCAAGAATATTGAGTAAATACACAGCAGCTTTGAAATATGTAAAAGTGAAGGCAGCTTTGATAAATCCCTCTGGTGTGGTGGATGCGTATCCCTTATTGAATGCTTGTGAAACATACAGATTCTATTCTACTTTGTGTACACTCTCTGATGGGTAGGACAAACTCAAAGCCCAAAATCCATCCATATTTTCACTCTGAATTATGCCTCATGTCTGAGGAACCAGCAGGGATTTACAGGTAATAAGGTACCAAGCACGAGGACAACCAAAAAGACAAAAACAGAGGCCTTTTTCATACTTCTTAGTCTCACTCACAACTGAAAGAAAAAAGCTTTTTGGAGAAAATGCACAGATAAACAGATAAACAACAACAACAACAACAACAACAACAACAACAATAATAATAATAATAATAATAATATTAAGCAGACATGGAATGATCCCTGGTTAAGCAGAGAAGCGAATATTGCATTTGTTCTCACAGTAATTATCAAGCTTAATGTCAAAGATTTTCTAGGGCTACATGCCACAACAGGGTGTTTACGAATCCTGGATTGATGCTGAAAAAACACCCACCCACATTTACCCTTCCGAAAGCATACACACGCAGACACACACACACACACAGACATAAACATAGAGATAGTTTCCAAAGGTTAAGATATAGACTGTCTGGATGGCATCAGCAGTGGCTCGAGGTTAATCCAGTCACAGTATATCCGTCATGCCACTGTTGACTCCCTGGGGCCTGTCTGGTCCAAAACCAGGCAAGAGTCTCTCAACCAGCACTTTCCATTACTTCATGTGCGCTTGACCTCTTCCAAAAGATGCTAATGTGAGCACACTTGAACCCAGACAACTTTGAATAGAATTAAACTACATGTATAATGTTACCTCAAGAGTTCAGCTCTTGGCTAGCTGTAGAGATCTGTAAGCGTTACAATCAAGTCTTTGGATATGTAACAGACATAAAAGCATGTGAAAAAAAAAAGACTTACATACTACGTAGTGTATAGAGTGCTGAAAATAACTGAGCATTGCGGTATTTACTTTTTCTTCTCTGCCTTAAGAAATATCAAGAGAGAAGGGGAAAAAGCGAGAGCTACCTCCATCTGATTTCTCATTAAAGCCTTTAAATAGGCTCAGCAAGTGAGCATCCAGCCTCCCAATTACCACCAGGTCAATACTCATATCCAGGTAAAACCCCCACATCTAACTCTCCTACCTGACTTTCTTACCCACAACCTAGTCAATAATCTCCTCATCATCTCCTTCATTGCACAGTCTCCCTCAGACAATGCCAATCAGCAGCTCATACTGTACAGCAGCCTGATTGCAGAGCTTGATGGGGGTCAAAGAGGACTACCAACCTGTTGTACTGAGAAAAAATGAGTGGAGTGGTCTATATTGTAAAACAATACCAGGGAAGGTTAAGTCAACTGAATTGTCATTAATCACTTTCAGGATCAAATTGAAGAAATAATTGATTTTGTGACTCTTTAGGCGCCATGGGCTGAAGTGAAATATTAGAGAGAGAAAATGAGAGAGTGTGTTTTGCAACTAAATAAAGGGTTTTCACTCATAGTGCACCCGACACGCTATTACAGAATGAAACATGCTGTACATGTTGATATATGACAGGTGATCAACCAGGCAGGAACTCAGGCTGTGTGCTTTATGGATGCAATTAAGTAAAGCAAAAAGAAAAAAAAGTAATGATGGCAAATAAGTGTGTTGCCAGAGCTCAGCTAAATGCTGTTTCGAACTGTGAGCAGCAGTGCCAAGTGACCGACTCCTAAATCAATAATGATGCATCCAGTCTTGTACAAAACACCAACTCAAAGCTTTAAGAGAGGCTGCTTTTTCGGCCGGAGCCAAAACAGTTATATTCTTGCTGAAAAATCGTCAGACTTGCTTGTGCAAAAACAAACACTTGAATACACTTTTCTGTAGGCATTAAGGACCGATTTGCAACATCATCAAATTTGATTTTCACATTACAGCGTGATAACAGGGATGTTTACCAGATGTTTCTGTCGCACTGTGGAGTTGTGCTCATTCTAAATTATGCACATCTGCTGAAAAAAATGTCACTATAAGATTTGAATAAGGTTAGCTGAGGTTCTGTAAGTCTGCTCTATGAGTTCTTTGAAAACCTGGAGCCTTTGATTAAGTAGATCCTGCACTTGGAAATTACTTGAATTATTTAAGCCTTGCCCAGGATGCATTATGAAATTAGCATCTGGGAGCTGGTGACCTACTCTGAAGGCCTTCGGTGTAAATCTGTAGGGAAGAGCCCATCCTGCAGTTGACTCTACTGACACACCATAAAGACCCAATAAAGACACTGCTGGCTGTGCTGTTTTAGCCACCGGTAAAGTAGAAGGTCATGTTTTCTTACACTGTGTAAATTCTGGTGAACCAATGAATACTGAATAGCAGCATATATGCTGGTTCAGCAATTAGGAAAATGGCTACCTTTTTTAAGTGGTTAGCATATTTCACCCAGCGTCCTGTCTTTGGGAACTGTTTGCACTGGGCTTGTACTGGAATGTTAACTACGCTTGATGTCTGTGGATGTTCAACAGATATGTTGTCCACTGCTTAGCCCACTGTGCCACTGGCAACATCCACTTGGCACTGCCCATCTCCGGTGTACATGCTGCCAAATGAGTGTACAGGGAGAGGTGTGACCTTGCTGGGGCAGCATTCCAGGTTCTACCTGTGCCTGTGTTTGTATGTAGGTGCTATTGTTTGTTGTGCTAGTGCAGTTGTTTTAGTAGCGGGCATGCGGAGCTGTGGCGGTGCGCTGTGACACTTTGATGAATCGATGGTCACTGTGCTGCACTCAGGCAGGACAGCAACCCCTCAGAGAGGAAGGAGACAGGAAGAGACCAAAGGAGAAAATGAGAGGCGGGGCTAAGGGCGAATGGGGGGCAGGCAGACACAAAGCAGAATGACTGACTCTATGGACATATGAGAAAATAGATTTGGAAGACATGAGGCGAGGAATATTAGAAGCAAAGGTGAAATGAGGTTTGAACTGCAGGGAAATAAAAAACAGCAGTGAGGAATGAAAGTGTGCGAGAAAGAACGAGTCATGTCAAGAGAAGGAGCAACAGCCAATGGGGGTGAATGAGTTGGAAAGAGGAAGAACACTATATAAGGGGGGATATTTTTTACCTGTTTTGCTGAGGTCACAGACACCCAGTGTGACATTCACAGCAAGATAGCGCTTAATCTGCACTGCTGGCAAAACCTAGAGGTCTGTTTAGAGGAAGGCTTCAGTGGTATGTTTGTGTGTGTATGTATACATGTGTATGTGGTTTTTTTATGCAAGTAAAGTGAGATAAGGGTTTATGGAGGTATCATTTGTCTGCACATGTATAAATGTAATCACTATACCCTGGGTGAGTACAGTGTCAGATATAGGTATGTTACTACTCTGCTGAGGTACAGTTACACTCTCCACATTGACTATGAATTGGAGGAAATTTCATCAAAATGAACACAGTTCCAACATCACACACTCATAACACCATAAAGACACAGACAACAACAGCAATAGAGAAGAGCAAATCTTCTTTCTAGACTGCATTTTTTTTGTTTCCTGATCCCTTCCTTTTTCTGTCTAATATCTTCATCTATGATTCAAGTCTGTCTTTGGACAAAAGACAAATGCACTGTTCTTCCAGACAATAATACAATGCCTTTAAAAAGTATTCACTCTTGGATGCTTCACCCTTTTATAGCTTGAATAAAGGAAATTATGGTCAATATAATTTGGCTTTTTTGACAAGAATTTGCAAAAGACGCTTATTTCATATCAAAGTGAAAACAGAGTTTACAAACTAATGTCATTTAATTAAAATTATATACAGGGTAAAATAAATGTTTGCATAAATATTCACCACCTTTAGGTCATTATTTAGAAGATGCACTTTTGGCTGCAATCCCAGCACTGAGTCTGTGGGGATATGTCTCAATCAGACTGGCACATGTACAATTTTTGTCCATTCTTCCTTGATTAAAACAGCTCAAGCTCTGTTAGGTTTCTCGGGGATCAGGCGTGAACAGCTCCTTTCAAGTCCAGCCACAAATTCTCAATTGGATTGACATCTGGGCTTTCACTTGGCCAATCCAGAACATTCACCTTGTTGTAGCTGAACCCTTTCTGTGTAGCTTTGGCTGTATGCTTGGGATCGTTGTCTTGCTGGAAAATAAATTGTCGTAGTTCTCTTGCAGACTGAGTCAGACTATTCTCCAGGAATTGATGATATTTTTCTGCTTTCATGTTTCCCTCTACCTTTACAAGCCTTTCAGAGCCTACTGCTGTGAAGTATCCCCAGAGCATGATGCTGCCACTACCATGCTTCAAAATGGTGTGTTTGTGGTGATGTGTTTGGTGTTTGCCAAACATACATGTAGCATCTAGTCTGATGGCTAAAAAGTTTAATTTTTGTCTCATCAGACCAAATAACTTTCTTCTAATTGAACTTGGACTCTCCTGCATGCCTCTGGGCAAATTCCAGGTGAGATTTCATATGAACTTTTTTGACAGTAGCTTTGTCTTTGCTACTCTCCCACACACCTTCGACTGTTGAAGAACTCGGGCAAGGGTTGTTCTATGTACAGTCTCTCCCATCTGAGCCACTGAGGCTTTTAACTCCTTCAAAGTTGTCCTCGTGGTCTTGGTGGCCTCCTTCACCAGTCTTCTTCTTGCCAGGTCACTCGGTTTGTGAGGATGGCCAGTTCTTGGCAGATTTCGACAAGTGCCATACTCCTTCCAGTTCTTAATGATAGATTCGACTGAACTCTGTGGGCTGTCCTGTTAGTTGGAAATCTTTTTACAGCCATCTCCTGACTTACACTTTTCAATGATCTTTTCTTTAAGTTGTTTGGAATGTTTTGTCCTCATGTTGCAACTGTAGCAGGAATACTGATGAACCAGAGACTGGCCCTTCCAAACACACGTGTTTTTATACTACAGTCACTTGACACACATCAAGTGTACTCTGGTGATCTCCATTTCACTAATTGTGGCACTGCTGGAATCGAACTAGCTGGACCTCTATTGAAATAGAACAGTTAAATTAAAGCGTGTGAATATTTATGCAAACATTTATTTTACACTATATTTTTTTAATTTATTGCCATTGGTTTTTAAAACTCTGTTTTCCCTTTGACATGACAGAAGCTTTTTTTGCAAATTCTTGTCAAAAGGCCAAATTATGTTGACCACTATTTCAATTATTAAAGCGATAAAAGGGTGAAACATCCAAGAGGAGTGAATATTGTTTTGGAGGTTGTTCACATAAACTGAAACCTTGACTTCGCAGAACAAACCTGGATGCTGGTCTTTTAGGTGCTTCAAAAATCAAGCATCACTCCTTAGTCATCCACCTCAAATGCACTCCGGACTACCTGTCTTCTTAAGGAGCCAGGCGGAGCTGGTAGCTGCACTAGTCACCATTTTCCACATATAGTTTTTACTGTGCCATTTGTAGTTTTTCCTGTATTTGTTGGCATCCATCTTCTTCTTCAGTATGTAATGATAGACTCCAATGCACCCCTCAGTTCCAGAAGAACCAATATCAAAAGGTATTGGTTCTGGTGACATCGTCAGCTTCTAGTGCATTTCATGCATCTGTGAAGAAGAAGCTCGCAGCTAGCTAACATTCAAGCTCAACTGTTTGCAGTGGTTTCCATCCTGTCAAGCTTTCACTATCATGAACCTCTTTCAAGTGAAGATGGACCCTTTCTTGAGCAGAGTGATATGGCTGGCGGGTATAAATTTCCTAGTCAATGTTTCAGATGACATTGCCATATTACAGAGTTCAGAACTTTTTTGTTTTTTAAATTTCCAAGATAAACTAATGATATGGGGCAATCATTAAATATTTTTTCTTCCTTTGAGTTTTTTGTGTTTATATATTAATATAAATCATAGTTTATTCACTATTGCATATAACTTAGCCCATGAATACCCTTTACATAACCAGTTGTTTAGTTTGTTTGTGTGTGTCAATAACTGCCTCTCTGGTGGAAAGATAAGCCCTTCCGCTCCATAGATCCTCTCAGCACCACCATTTGTCTCTTGACGTGTCAGCATATATGCACGTCTTGACCGCATCATATCTGAATTAACCTCGAGATGCCTGCCATTAAAATGGAAATGTGGGAGCTTAGTGATCCTGCTCACCCCCATACATTTGGCTAATGTCTAGGTCTGGACGACACCGTCTGCAGTAACAGGAAAGCCAAATGCAGTGGAAGGTGCTAGTGATAGGCTTGGTCCTTTCCACAGGGTGTTTCCACTAGGCTGAATGGTAATTGTTTTTTCCTTAAAATGGCAGAAAAAACAAGTTTCTGTTTCAATAATGGTGCACATTCAAAGCTTGGAATGCTCTCCTGCTGCATGAATGCGTCAAGTAAAATACAGTAGTGATTTTTCTGAGTGCACACTGTGGATGCTCAAGCAAACAGACATGTGAATATGCTTGTTAACATACACTCTCAACTGTAAATCAGGGAACACATGCAGAGAATACCACAGCTAATGATGCAGAGTTGTCCCAGTTCTAACATCCACATTTCAAGCCATATGAAAAGATCTGTTAATGCCTATGGCACACAAAAATTAATACTCACATATGTGCAAAAAAAAAAAAAAAAACACAAAAAAATACATTGTCAAGGCAACATACTGTAGCTGGAGGGTAAAACATGTGGGGTAAGAAAACAAACAACACCCACATGCAAAGATTAAGTCAAAGATTAAGGTGTTGGAGGAAGTGGCTGGATGTTAAGAAGAGGAATGCATGCAAAATGCACATTTGCATGAATGCATGCACACATTCCTGCCTGTTATCAGGCCTGGCAAAAGAAGCACAATGGAGCATGTGTTCTCTCAGACAGAGAGGAAGAGAAGGGGGGAGTCAGGCAGTTCCTTCCAGCTGGGTCATATTTAACCAGGAGTATTATCATGCCAACCAAACCTGCAAAACAGCCACCCACCCAAAAATGCCTATCCCTTACTCACATTTTACCACCTTTCAGACAACGATTCAACAAAGATCATTGTTTTAGGTGGTCTTCATCATTTTTACTTCACTTTTTCCATTTTCTTCTTTTAAGTAAATTCCAACAGCCTTACGGAAAGTTGATGTTACTGTGAGCAACATAGCTCCTCAGCAACCTACGCACCAAGTTAATCAATAGAAAATAGCCCATTCAGAGTCAAAGATATGCTGATACGGTTGATATTCTTCTTTTCAGAAAGACCCCTGTCTTTGCTGGAGAGTGTATTCAGCATGGGTACAAATGGACCTCCCACACAAGACGCAATGATTCTGACTGCCTGAAGACATTTATACGTGTGTTATAGTTTTGTACATCCACTTGCATTTTTATTGATGAGTGAAAGATGAGTAAAAAGAAAAGACGTGCATTTCAGTCTCATTCACTGCTCATCACAGAAGCTGTATGTTGTTCCCATGACAACAGTGTAACAGCAGAACACACATGAAGATAAATCCCTGTCCTCAAGCATTTTTTTTATTACTTGAGCGTGCTCTACACCACACGTGTGCACATGTAGTATGTGTCTGTTCGAATACTTGCATGCATTTGTGCCTCAAATTATTTTAGTTTTTCCCCCAGTCTTCTCGGGGAAAAGCACTAGACTAATGTGTGAAACAGTGAAAGTCAATTATCAGCTCATTGTCATTCTCCTCACATGTTTGAGCTCAGCTCTTTGAGTTACATTAGACCCCCACATATTCTGCAGAGATAATCTCACTTTCATTCTCCCATTTTTGCACCTACATTTTGCAAGGGATTGGAGAAAACTACACTTTCAGGACCAATCAATAGCATCCGCAGGAGGTGGAGTAATGCTGTTGTGAATGTGTTACATTTTTCACAGGGTTCTTCTGGACAAGCGGAACAATTCATGTATGTGTGTCAGTCAGTGAGTGGGTATTTGTGACTACTCGATCCTTTCTGACTAATGTATATTAAAACAAGAGAGGAAGTACAGTTCCAAAGGTCAGGTCATGACTGTCCCTGCAGAACTATTCCATCTATCACTGAGAGATGGATGAGCAGACGATCAATCTGGCTCCTTTCAACTAACTGTGGTACACTTTCACCTTTCAACTCAGATCCTAACAGCCCCCCAAGGAAGGCTCTAGTCAAATGTTGACCACATTCACAATCAATCTTCTGTATGCACCAGTCTTGCATAATGTTAATTTATAGTATATGAAACAAAGTATTACTACTACTGATAATGTTACATACATATTGGATTTCCTCTTTGCTGAAATTACTGGATTTAAAACATTTCCATTTACACATATGTGCAAAAATTAAAGCAATAAAGTGTTTAAGATTGTGTGAACGATTAACATGTTTTAGCAGTTTTTATCCAAGTCTGTAAAAATTAGTTCAAATAATAATGTTAAATCATTATTCTAATGCACTTCAGGCTCAAGATTAATGCACTGTTACTGGATAACATTAATATTAGTTGCTTTTTATAAATAATCAGTTTGATCAAGCACAATTAAAGAAATAATTATAACAAACAAAAGACAGTTATTAAAGCATCAGTGCCATCTTTCTACTGTTTTTCTTGCCTGCTTGAAACATCATTTTTTTCTGGTCTACTTCTACAGTACTTAAGGGGATCCTTTCCACTCACCTATGCTCATTAGGAATTTATTTTCTCAGCAAAACATATAACACAAGGCAGCAGAAAACTGCAGTAACAACAGGTTAAACTGGGTTTCTACACTACTCTAACTAACTCTAGCAGACAGATCAATAAAACTTGTTAGCCTTGAAGAACTTTGACTACAAACAAACTCAAGTACAATACTCTCTTAAAGGAACTGATTAACATTTTTGTAGAGTTAAGGGGTGTAAACACAGGAAAAGACCAGGGAATATGTGAAGACCAGAGATCATAGTATGTCAATGAAATTTGGAAAGTTTCAGCAGGAGTGGGCAAAATAATGGCTAGGAACTTCAGGTGGGTGGATGGCAAGTGACTGAAGGGGCTATGGAAGTAAAAGGATAAGCTGACTGACCTACAGTGGGGTGGGTTAAATACCAGAGCCTGGATTATTCACTAACAGCCAGATGCCCCACCATATAGAAAAAAAGTTGACAAAGTAATAAACCAACCAGCTGCACCGTCTTTTGTAGTTCACTCAATCTAAAGGATGACATGCTAGGAAAGTTCAATCAAAATGCTATCTGCTTGTCAAAATTTCAGATTACCATTCAGATCCACTCATGTTTAAGTTAACAATATTACGCTATTGTTACTATTAATATGATATCAATTTAAAAACACCTTATGTATTCCTGCAGCAGCTAATCAGACTTGTCATGATTTGAATTTGAATCACAATAATCCTTTTTTAAATTCATGTATTATTTTACTGACCAGAGCACTCTCTCAAAAGAGAATCTTAATCTCAAGAGTTCACTTCCTGGTTAGATCAAATAAACAAACTTCATTGTACTGAATTAATACTCCGAAGTTGGTGAAACGAGCGCAAAGAGCACTTAGCAGAAAAATACCATAGTGGCAGCAATTCAACTGTAGAAAAGGGCAGCATTTAATTTTTATGGATCAGATTGTCAGAATTTGGGCTAGGCTGGCAGTTATTGACAGATTTGGCTTACCATGGCACACAACATCAACACTACTCAACTCTGGGAACTAACTTACACTGCCCTTATTTACCATATAAAATGCACAACTTGTACTTTTTGGGGTTTCTAAAGTCTTAACTTACAGAGGGGTACCCATTTGCCTTGATGTGATTTTTATTGTGGATTGATGCTATATGAATATAACTGATTTGAACTGAATTGAACTGTTTTTTAACACTGAAAATACAAAGGGATGGGAAACAAGTAAATTGCTCATGTGGGCAGGGCTTTACAGTAGATTGAGGGGGCTTTTTACAACTGCTCCCAAACAAATACTCCCAAGTTACAGGAGGTTAACATTCCTTGCTAAAAAAGACCGTATTCCATATAAAACCATATAAAAATGGATGGAGTGATGTAAAGTGGTCATGAAACATGTTCTGTAGAGTGATTAATCACGTTTTTCTCTTTAGCAGTCTGATAAACAGAAGTGCTGGAGGTTTGGTGTAGAAGAACTTGGTTGGCCACACAGAGCCCTGACCTCAACCCCATCAAACAACTTTAGGATGAACTAAAATGGAGACTGTGAACTAGGCCCTCTCGTCCAACATTGGTGTCTAACCTAACAAATGCTCTTCTGGATGAATAGGCAAAAATTCACACTGATACACCACACAATCTTTTTGAAATCTTTCTCTGAAGAGTGGAAGCTGTTATAGCTGCAAAGGGGAGACCAACTCCACATTAATGCTTATGGATTTAGAATGAGATGTCATAAAATTTCCTATAGGTGTAATGTGTAGGTGGATTAGTACTTTTGTCCATATTGTGTATGCTAACCAGCTGCCAGCCAGATTACATCTAGATTTTAATGCAAAGACATTAAACAGAATGAAAAATACTTTTCTCTAAGCTGCTGAGCTATTCTTTTGAAGAACAGAGTAGTCTCACTCCAATTGAGCAGAATTATATTCCATTACAGACTTCAATAAACAAATAAAACAAAACATGAATCCTAAACAAAACTCTAAAGCAAAAAATCAAAAAGGACGCTACATATGTAGGAGTACAAGACACTCCCACACGCATCACTGCCTCTCCCTGTCTCACTGACACAAAAAGTCCACTGACAGATTGCCTATAAGTTCAAGAGAGAGAGAAGCAGTATAGAGAAAAAAAAGACAAGGACAAGGACAAGATACCTCCTCCCCACAATCTAATCTTCAATCTCTAGGATCACTGATATCTGATAAGAACAGTGTAAATCAGGAAGCTAAAGAAATCCCAGCCTGAGCTTTGCGTCTATACAAGACAGACAGGGCATCTATGTCCATCATTTACTTTGTAAGGATTTACCATAGTTGGAGACAATTCCCATGCCTGATAACAGAACGACTGAAATCTGAATCAAGATGGAGACTTCTATGCTTAGGCTTTCCTCACAGATATGGCACTGGAAGATGAATTATGTATGTGTTTATTTCACCTTTAGGTATGCTGGGAAAATTGGCTTAGCATATATGCTCTTGTTCCTGACATTTCAAATCTCACAGCAGTTGTACTGCTGTCACAGTAGTTACATATATTTGCATCTGGGAGCTGTCCATTGCTATCGGACTCTTCTACTGTTGTTTGCTGGAAAAGACGGGTAGGAAAGTCAAATGAAAGCCACTTTCTCCTCAAGAATCATTGACATATTCTTAAGCAAGGCAATTTGCCATTACCATTCACCATCCAATGTCTTTAATGGATCTCAAGTGCTAAAATGGAGGAAATGTAGTTTAACAGAAAGACTCAAAAGAGCATGTTGCTGCCTGTGAATGTGATGCCTAAGCACTGCCAGAACTGAGCAATCCTGCCCCATTTATATTCCCTGGATAAGGGAATCAGCCAAAATATACATTTATTAATTTAATGTTGTCCTCAGTGACATGCTGGGAGTCGTATCAAAAAGAATCAAGTATATTTCTTTGGCAAGATTTCCTGTGCTTTGGATGGATTTGAAGAACTGACTTAAGAACTAGAGCCACAACATATATAAATGCCATGGTCATATGTATGTAGTGTATTTAATTACAGTAAACTTGTATAAATTAGATCTTCCTGAATGCAATTATATATCTGGCTACAAGGTCATGAGGTCTGTCTACTTTGTAGTGAGCTTGTTTGTGCTTGTGTGTAAATGCCAGCGGAGCTGGACATACAGGTTTACTGAAATGCCTACAAGAATACGTTTTTGGAATGGGGAGTGTGCAAGTGTGCATAAATTAGTGTGTGTATGTGAATCACTGTAGCTGTTATCACTGTGACGAAGCACAGTGACAGAACTCTGGGCCATCTGGAGAAAGATGACGGTATGAATCACTAGAGAGGAGGACGAAGGAATAAAAGACAAGGTGGAGAGATAGCTGGATGGAGGGAGGATAGAAGTAGAGGGTGCTATCGAAAGATAGAGGAGCAGGTTTACACGGTGGCAGGTGGGTGGGGAAATAAAAGCGCTGTACACACATGTACACATGGATACATGCATGCCCAGGAACGTGCACACTCCATCTCTCAGCAACGCTTTCTGAACTAGCTAAAGACTTGCTTGTCATCACTTTATTCTAATCATCCTCGAGTGAATGGGGGTGGCAGCTCACAAACTCATCCGACCTCACACATGCACGTGCCCACAAGCTTACTTACAAGCTGTTACTTGTTGAAATAGGAGTCTGCTTGATGCCTGATAAGAAAATGAGCCCTCTAAATAGATAATTTACTGAAGAAAGGGGAATCACCCAGCACTCCAAAGGCACAGAAACATAGGGCCAAGATTATCTCTCAGCTGGTGCAAGCTTATCCTCCATCTACTCCAACAGTTGTATCCGCTGCCTCGTATTTCCCCTCAAAGTCAGTTCTTTCCTGATGTTTTCCCCTCAGTGCCTCCACTCCCTCTGCATCTTGTCCACCACTCTCTCCCACTCCACGGCTTTTTCTCTTTTTTCAAGTCAAGTAATAAACATCTGGCTCACATTCCACATACTTCTCAGTTTTGAGTAACTAGATCATGTCTTCTGTTTCACAGCTCCCATTCCCTCCTTTTCATTTTGCTCAGCAGTGAATGCAGAGAGCAGATGGGGGAATGGGAAGCAGCAGAGCGTGCAGATAGAGGAGGATTTGAGATTGAGAGTTGCAGGCAGACAGGTGAGAGCGAGGTGAGAAACAAAAGGGGAAGTGAGATTCCTACGCATTCACCATGAGGAAAAACGGGACACTTGACTAAGCTGATGCGGATTACAGGGGGCCAAAACAGAATTTTTATCTATGCGATCAAGGCCACTAAACCAGCCCTTGTGCAGCTTTCACATATTTTCACATGCATTTATCAAACGGGCAAGACTGAGAAGGTATTCCAAGCAATTTTCAGAAAAAACTGTGAAATGTCAGTATAATTAACAACATAAGATTTCAACTGATGATATTTTCATTCTTGCTCATCTTTTTGCTGCTCCTTTTAAGGGTTACCACAGTAGATCATCTGCCTCCAGCTCGCTCTATTACTTGAATCCTCTTCTGTCACACCAACAACCTGCATGTCCTCCTTCACTGCAGCCATGAACCTTTACTGTGGTCTTTTCCTCCTGCCTGGCAGCTTCATCTTCAGCATCCTGTATCCAATATATCCACTGTCCCTCCTCATTACCATTATTATTTTACTGGTCTTAATCATTTGGCCAATTAAATGTCAGAAACTGGTTTAAAAGTGCTTATCAGATGTTGACATTTTCATACCAATTGTTTTGTCCAATCAAAAAACAAATACCAAATATATTCATTTTATATGACATAAGACAAAACAAGCCAAATCATTAGCTCATGTTTTGCAATTTTGATTTGTTGTTTGTGTATGATGCATAGACTGTATATAAAACACACCTGGGTGTCACTCATTGATTAATGAAGGTCCCATTGTGAGCCTGGTGTTTTTACTGTTACCATCTTGCTGTGTTTTGAAACCAGGTGTATTGAGGTAGGCTCACTTGTATGAGCGGGTTTTCTTCCAACTCGAAGGTTGGCAGTTTGATCCCTGGCTCCTCCAGTCTACATGCAGAAGTGTCCTTAGGCAAGACACTGAACCCCAAATTGCTCCCGATGCATCCACTGGAGTGTGAATGTGTGCACAATAGTTAAATGTGCTTAAAGGCATAAAATAAAGCACTGTATGAATGTTTGTGTGAATGAGTTAATGAGGCTTGTAGTAAAAAGCACTTTGAGTGCTCAGTTAGAGTAGAAAAGCGCTATATAAGTACCAGTCCATTTATTAAATGTATTCTAACTTGCATAATAATTTTTTTACTACAGTAGACACAATACTTCGCAAAATGAACATTAACTCATTAGGGAAATGATATTAAAGGCATGGATCAAGAGAGCTGAACGGTCATTTTCTCACAGATTTCCATACAAGCAGCCTTCTTTTTGCAGACAGAGGAGTGCTGGAGTTTAAAAAGAACTTATATCTAAGGCACTTCTCACTAGCTTCATTTTTTTTTTTTTTTTTTTTTATCCGGAAGCTACGCCCATCTTTTATAACAGAGTCTATGTTATGACCGGTCTTTCTTTGGATTTCACTCTAACTGTTTTTAAAATGTAGAAAAAGGTACCAAAACCAACAGCAGAAACCTTATGACATGATCATGTCAGCTGGGGGTTCAGTTAGGGGTTTGAAGTCTGAGTGAACTAAGAGTTCAAAGCCATAAAAAATGCTGGAGAAGTTCCAACTTATGAAGCCAGCTCCACAGAGGCCGCCTACTGGGGAACTGTCCATGGTGCTGATGAGAACTTAAGCTGTAGGGCAGATATGGCTGAACTTGCCGCTGTCCTGGGTACTGAAAAATGTCACCCTACAGTCAGTTGTGAATCTCCTCTCGATTCAGCAGAGGTGAATTTAATAACTATATTTAACACGTAGCTTTAAAGCTAAAATGCATGAGATTTGTTGTTTAAAGAGTTAGATTTCACTATTGTCTCTGATTATATGCATTACTAAATTAACAGCAGGTTTTGAAAGAGTTAAATTCAGGTATAGGCCACAGGTTTTGTTTCTATTTGGATTTAAAAAAGAATAAATTCGAATTTGTGCAAAACCTCCTATCGTTTCTGGAACTTGAAAAAAAGACTTGACTGGATTACGGTTATCCTGACTACTTCTTGGACTGGCCACACAAATGCACTCACGCACACACACACACACACACACACAATTCTTTTTCTTCAGTAGCCTCACGCGAATACGAACAAATGTCATCAAGAAAAAAAGATAAAAAGGAAAGGGGCATCAGGCCCTCCAGTCCTCATAACATTACTGCGAGTTGCATCATGACCACAACGCCGTGCTTTATATATAAAGGAGAGTGTGGCTGAGAGGAGAGGAGGACGGAGCGTGATCTTGCGTGTAAATGGACATGCTGAGTGACTGCCTCATGCGCCCCTGACGAATGATAATACCGGTGAGTTGGAGTTAGAGAGCCTAAAACGCGCGCTGGATAGGCGATACACGTCAACCTCAATCTGCTTGCTCTACCCTTCCTCGGCCTTTGCATTCTCTCCCCTGTACGTTTAACTGAACGGAGGCTCGTTAATGCTTATTGAGCCACGAGTCCAGTGGGACAGCTGGTTTTGATCCCGTGAAGACAGCGCGCCGTTCTATTCAATGTGCCTTTGTCAGACACCCTTCACACGTCTGTCTTTATCTCGACTGGCCCCTGGGAGCGATATTGAGATCAGTACAGTAAAGTAAGCCTGGTTGATGAGTCCAGACAGCGTAAAACCACGAACACACATCTGAGAAGACGCTTCTGGTGGCTATCAAACGCAGCCTATATCATGCTCATTATGAGCCTTTTGATTCGGGCAACATGCACTATCATATATGTATGTGCATCAGCCAAGCTCGATAAAGTATGTGGATGGAGAAATGCCACGAACCCCAGGTCTTCTCTTCCCTCCCCAATCCACCCCTTAGCATAGTGTGAGGCTCTGGTGCCGCTCAATGGGAGGATGGGGCAACTGCTGGTGGCTGCAGCACCGAGGGATGTGCCAGACCACCTCAACGTGTGATAGTCAAACATATTTATTGACACCGTTTAACGTAAACGTTGCTACAGAGGAGGTTAGATAGATAGTCTAGTCTTCCCCGCTCTTCGTAAATATGTGCAATAAGTTCAGGTGGCTTTATTGGTTCAAAAAGTAGAGTCAAACAGCAAGAAAGTGGGCAATAAAGAGCTCTCTGGGCGCAAATAAAACAAGCAGTCTCCCACAAATACAGCCGCATTGAGATTTACTCCACAGGAAAGTCGAGGGAGATTTGTCACTATCATTAGGGCTGAGCTGAGTGTGTGATAAACCTACGTCTCACCGGCACAGAAACCCGTTTGGGTGGTTGATAACACAAGTTTGAGCAAGCGTGGGTGACAAAGTGGGAGTTATTTTGGTAGTTGATATGAGGGTGACGCTCATCCTTAAACCACACTTTTCACACTTCTCACGCATCATGAGACCGCGCGGCCCACTGTGTTTTGGTGATGCCGAAAATGTGCCCATTTCCACTCACTTGTGGATTATGAGTCGTCCAAAAAAAGGTATGAGTGGGCGACCACGGAGCAATGACTCACTGTCAAATTCATATTGTGGCCATGGCAGTATTCTTGGCTTTTGCTAAAAATAGTGCCCCTTCTGTGGTACGGAGCCAAGACAGTGATAAAACGGCTGGCTTTCTTTGCCAAAGGACCTGCTCGGGATGGCAAAAATCGTTGCGGCTCTTTTTTTTTTTTTTTTTTTTTTTTTT
>VUQH01032181.1:26139-40733 GCA_015106775.1 Etroplus canarensis
TAACGGATATTCACGACTGAAGAACAAGAAGAAGAAGAATTTATCTGTAACCCAGTCTCACATTTCAGGGAGACATTTGGCTGCAAAGACGTGGAAGTAAATTAATAGTAATGATAATCTGTTGAATGCGCTGCTCCGGTTGCGAGATTTCCATTTGCAATTAATCAGAGGCAGAAAACCCAGAGTCAGTTAATTAGGCCTGCACGCGCGTGCATGCGTGGGGGGCAGCTGTGGAATCTCGCGCAGCTGTGGAAACATGGAAAGAAACTATACACGAGACTTTGTTTATGGGTGTTTACTTGGCAAGTTGGGAATATATGGGGGTGTAAGGGGGAGAAACTGAGAAAGGACAGTCCGAAAACAGAGCATGCCCTTAAATGCGCGCGCGCGCACACACACACACACACACACACACACACACACACACACACACCTTTTGGACTCTGAACAGCATCATAATCAGCCGTCTGCTTGACCACCTCAGTGGGTTTCCTCATGCATGCAGTGCATGGTGCACCAACAGTGACTCTTTTATCTGAGGTTCTCCTATGAAGCCCCATTCATTCAGTATCATTGCATCCGTGCAGCACATTTAAGCCTCTCCTCTTGTTCTTAACAAGATGCTCAGCACAGTCCTTAAATGAAAACCATCAACAGAGTCAAGGATAGAGGCTCAGTTTCGATTCCTCAAGATCCACTGTCACGAAAACAGCCATCCAACCAGCTGCCTATTAATAACTTTGAGTGGTGGAACAGCAACATCAGAGCGAGGCTGATCCTAAATGCGCCTTTAGGATGAGTGTGTGCGTGCGTGTTGCTGATGCTGATTTGCATTCAGTGAGGGATCGGGGAGAGTGGGCGGTGGAGTGGGGTAAGCCTGCTGCATTTTGCATGTCTCCAGCTCTAAAGATGGGGACTTACCCTTTACTGAGGCGACCAGCAGCCCCATATATAAGAACAGCACCCGGCTCCAATGGTGCGCCTGCACTCCCGCCTTCATTAGAGCAAAAATCCGTATTCCGTCCCCTTTCCTGCCTGCGCATTCCGGTCTCCTCAAAAGTCCCGTTGCTCCGTCCCGGTTTGAAGCGGCGGTCATGGCAGGGCTTTTTCTCGGGTCTGGCAGGCACGACGAGTTTTCAAATGGTCAGAAAAGGGAGATTCACTCGGTGTCGGCGCTGAGAAAAATCCCAATGCATGGAGGAGGCTCGGATCTCGCAGCTGGACTGAACCATGTCATGCGAGGACCGAGGGGTTCAGAGTCTCTGTCTGAGAAGATAGATTTCACACCTAAAGGGGGGAAAGAAGAGGGAAGGCAAACCAAGGAGGAGACGTGATTCGAGTGGTCAGTGATCTACCCAGCAAGAGTAAAAAAAAAAAGAAAAATCACAAAAATCCCCCGTCAGCTCCACGTATGTAACTGAGATCACCAACTGCACGTCCAAAAAAAAAAGAAAAATCAGGAGATTCCTCCTTCAGTTTCTCCGGCAATACTTATCTGTCTAATATCTCCAGTTAATAACAACATTTGCGGTGCCGATAATCCACGTTTTTTATCATTAGACCGAGCTTCAAAGGAAGGATGGACGAAGAGCCGCCGAGGTTATCCGGATCCTGGAAAGATCGACTGGTCTGAGAAGTTTTCCTCTAAGGATGGAGTAGTAGTCAGTGATCTTATTGTACAGAGAGATATGCAGCATGTATCCCAGTATCTCAGCGCTTGGCTACAGCGTCGTCTGGGGTCTGCGCGACGCCAAGATTCAGACTGCAGACCTGCTCCTTCTCTGCGCTCCTCTCTCTCTCTCTCTCTCTCTCTCTCTCTCTCTCGCTCTCTCCCTCTCCCTCTCTGTTGGCTATGCTCTCCATCCTTTCCAGTCATATTATATGTCCATATTTTGGATGCCGGCACCTCAATTCAAAATAAACTCATTTATGTGAGCGTTTATGTGACTTATAAGGTCAGTTTCCGATTTCTTTAGATATAAATCATTCTTTCTCTACATGTTCATTGTATTAACGTTACTCATTATTCAAATAATAATAATAATAATAATAATAATAATAATAATAAATCCACCTTGTTCCAATTTGTTACAGTAAGATTTAGGAGTCCCCAACGAGGCCATTGTCTCCATCCATTAAGACCAGCCATGGGATTGCCCGGCAGTTTAACACAGAAGTCCACTTCCTGCTCACTAAACGTGAAATTGATGCTTAACAGGCCGGAACCCTGGCCAATAAATTTGAATGTCATTCCCACTTTTGCATATGACCGACATAATTAGTTTTCCATAATGCACCGCGCGTGGAAACAGTTGGGATAATGAAACGCGCGTCGGCCTTCAACCCCTACATATATGATGAAGGCCATAAATAGTCTTCATGCGACATTAAATTAAACTTTTCCATGACTGGATTGCTCGCTTGTCCTCACCAGGTAGTTCTGGGCTTCAATGCTGCATTTTTTTAAAATATAAGAGTGCAGCCCAGCTGTACATAACTCCCCTCCTTCTATTCATGACAGTGGCATTACAGAGAAATTTTACACCAACTAATTTTTTTGTCAGATATTGACAGAAACAAAAACCCAACAAGAAATATCTGAGGTGATAATATCATATCAAAACCTTGTCCTATCTATTGCTGAATTATTGTAAGAATTTTGAAACTGAAATCTGTTGCTATGACAGCAAGGGAAGCTTAGTGTTTTGTTTTTTGGGGTTTTTTTTGTTTGTTTTTTGGGGGGGCAAACGAATGGTTTCAAACTAAGTAAGCAAAGATGCTAGTCTGCAAGAAAAACTTACAATTTCTCATATAATAATACAAATGGGTGTATAATAATTTGCAGTGCACACATATCTCTCTTAGATTTTATGATTTCATACAGGCCTATCTAGGGGGAAATACAAGGAAGGCAGCCAAAGGTACACTTCAATTTCGTTTCCGTAATCCATCACTTGTGTTATAAGAGGTACTATAAGTTTTTACAACCATTTTAAATGTTAAAGTGGAACTAGTAGCCCTGTAACAGGCAGGTAACCTGTCCAAGGGATACCCTGCCTTTTGCCTTATAACAGCTGAACAAGAGGAATAGTATTCTTTTACTTGTTTTCTCTGGTGTATATACTGTTCCAGTGGGAATACTCATATCAAACACAGCCCGAGTTTCAAATATTAAAGTCACTTTACTCGTAATCATTGGGCTGTTCTACACGCTTCATCCATAACAGCTCTTTGGGATTTCACTGAGGACAGATTTTCTTGATATTGTCATCCCAGGCCCACCTCTCACTGTCATCACCGAAGCCCCACCCACCTGATGTTCAGACCGCCTGTTTATGAGTAGCAACCAATCAGAAGAAAGCTGGCTTGAACGTAGAGGGAAGGGAAATAAAATGGCTTGTTTCACACAGGATGAACGGAAGGGCTGCGCTAAGGTCCAGCATTAAACATATAAACATATAAACATTACTATGAATTGTGAATGGTGAATCATGCAAAACTGCTCAGGTAGAGTCCAAGCTTCAACTGGAGGTATGGAATATTAAATGAGCATAATAGATCTTCTTTTAAAGTCTCAGAGAAAGGGATGTTAAAACTGTGGTCCATAAGTCATCCTGACCCTTGTGACCTGTAACTGGGGCCAGTTTTCCAAAGATAGACTTCGACTTTGGCCAAACCTCATAGTCAAACTTCAAATCTCTGTCTTATCTGTTGCTCAAAGCAGATAAGTAATTGACTAAATTACATTTTTTAAGAAAAAAATTTCTGACCGAGTGACAGTATCCGTAACGTTCAGATTTGTTTACACCAGCAGAAAAAGTCTGTTTTCTTTTGGAATGAATTCAGGTTTTACAAGGACATTTTTCTTGGAAAATTCTGCAAAATATCTGATATGGATAAAACAGATTGCACTGACAGTAAACTGTGTACACAGTGTTGGAAACTTCCTGTTGCATAAAATCAACACAATGCAAACCTGTAGCAGAGCTTGGATGATGTGGCTTCCTAATGTGACAGGCCTAAGCACTCGTGTTAATACTTCAGTCAGGCTCAAGATTGTTTTCTTGGGCAAACAAAAAGGGCTGGCACTGTCCTCACTGCTTTGTTTCCAGCGGGCTACCTCGGTCTCTAAAAACTCTTTGCCTTCTCATTGCTCTCTCATTGTTTGGGAAGTACAAATATGAGCCATGTTTTCGTTTTATGTTGTTGAGTACTACTAGTCAAAGCGGGTGTCATTGAGTCTTAACATGGCAACATCAGATGTAGGCTTGAGTTAGCCAGGGGAGAAGGTGTCTATTTTGAAGGGTTTAAATTAGTCAGGTTTTATTTCTGTGAACAGTCCAAAAGCAAAATTAAGTCTGGTCTAACTGTATTTCTATATCTGGGAAATTAACCCCTATTTTCTTAATGGCCTACAGACTCATTTTAAAATTCAAGACTTGTTTTTCTTTAAAAAGATTGGGCTGTTGAAAAGTAAGTGTGTTAACTGCCGAATGGTTGTGCAGTTGAGCTTATTTCTAAACAAGATCCCAGCACTGCATGGGAGATCAGTTGGGCTGCTGTGCGGTCATAGACTCAATGTATAATGGTAATGTACACCATCTGCTTGCCGGCCGCCCTGAGCTACCATGACGTCTCCGTTATCATAAGCATCCGGAGCCCCACTGGACCGTCTGTTCTGCATCGCAGCTCGACAGTCGACAGGCTGGTGACTAAAGAGTAGCCTCATTAAAGAGTCATGGATTGAAGCAGGTGACACATCATACATACAGGATGGCACCATGGACCCAGTGATTTCTTTTTTCCCCAGGGGAATTCTTGTGTATGACAATAGAACTAGGCTGATTCATTACTTTACCAGTATCAACTAGCTGACCTATGGGTCAGAAAGTAAGATTAGGAGGATCTTGCGCAGAACTTAGAAATGCTCATCTCACCAGGAGGCACATTATTACATCTTAAAATATGTAAAAATGCAGAAAATCTGACACCACCTCCAATTATGCCCATTTTGGCATGTTCCCGATACAAGTGACCTTTTCGTTATACTATATGATCACCAAATTGATTTAATATGAAAATGAATTCCATTTCATTTTAAAACTCCTTTTAAAAGCCTGACTAGTGCAAGAAACATGGAGAACTACGTGGCATCACTAACAGACTTTTTCACTGTCTTCATGGGAAAAAAAATGTTGCATTCAAAACGACATGAGCTGGCTAACCTTGAAGTGGCAGCAATTATGCTGTGATAGCCTGTTACATGTAAAAAATGTGTTTAACCCTGCCACACTCCCCCGCGTGTCTGTGTTTCTCTTTCTGTCTAGGGCTGAGAAGCAGCAGGAAGAGACAGATGATTACACGCAGTACGAGGAGAGCAAGAAGCAATACCACACTGACTTCACCCTTCCTCGCCCTTATCTCTCAGGCCGCAGACATCCCCGTGTTGCCAAGCTTGCACGGGTACTGAGCCCCGTGATGGAAGTTGAGATGAGACAAAATAAGAAAGAAGCAAGGGGGGAAGGAAAGTTGGTGAGGGTTTTAATCACATCTAATAACATCTGTTTTCCTCAGCATGAATAAAAACATCATTATCTGCATTCTGCTAAAACCTGCTAATTAATGCAAACAATATTTTCCATTGTTTTGAAATCAGAAGACTGACTTGCAAGATAAACAAAGGAGTGTGGAAAATTCCCTTCAGATGATGTGGGTCTCTCAATCCAGCAGAAGAGACAAACAGAGCTCTGCACCTGTACCTCAGCATCTGGTGACAAATCCTGTCTGCTTTGAAGGCCACACCCCACACCTGCCAGATGGAGAACGTTCTCTGCATCCTTCTAAACTACCCATGCATGCATGTGAAAGTGTGGAAATGCAGAATGCAAGAAGAGGCTCACACAGCAGTGATAATGACTTAGTGGATAGAGCAAAAGCGGAGAAGACAAAAGAAATTCCACACTTGTCTGTTGAATTGGGCTCTAACAGTGAGCAGTATTCCTCTTCTAACACTGCAAAAGACTTTTTTGGACTCACCACCATCAAGGCTGGCATTCCCATATGTCCCGCAGAGCCATCAGCCTCAGGGAAGATGAACGGCCAGTGGGAGATTCCCCTTTCATTCCACCCACATGACATCCCCACTGCCACTTTGGCTAGTGGTGCGAGTGGCCCTGTGCAGGATCCCATCCCAGGAAAAACAGAAGCACCTGAGGCAAACTCAAAAACCAACACACCACCAGCAGTCCCAAATGAGAAAGAGCCTTATGACCTATTGGCTGACTTTCCAGCCCTCCAGCTCCCAAAGAAGCCCTTAGTGTTGTGTGTATTGCGTCACGGGAATCCCAAGACCAAAATGCAGAGGGGAAAAGAAATCTCACTCACCCACCAATCCGCTGCCAAAGCAGTACAGTTCCCCATGAGAGGAGATCGGAAAATTTGCCCCATGAGGTCTCTTCCATCTGTGCAGAAGATCAGAAATCTGTGCTGGACCTTCAAACATTTGGCACAGGCAGCTATCACAACTCTCCCACCATCAGCTGTGAGCAACTAGAGGCCAACAAGCAGCCGCCTCCTAGAGGTAATAAATCTGCCATGTGTCTCTGTTCTGCTAACACGCCTCTCCTTCTATCAGTTGGTATAAATAATGTGGTGATTACTAGCATAACTAATGCCATTTTTGAAGCTCTCCAGAGCTATGAATGCACTAACACACATCATCTCTTTCTGGCAATGCATTATTAATATTAATAACACCTTCATATTTGGGTAATTAAAGGTGGGAGTGAAGCAGCAGCAGCAGCTGTCCCAGACAGAAACTTTGACTTGTCGTAAATACAGATATACACTCAAATTTGCAGTGTCTTACTTTTTCCCCACAGCTATTTTGAAACCCATTTATCAGAGCTCTTTTGTTTCCACCACAAACCAGGTGGCTTAAATACCTTATTTTCTGAACTTTAAACTTACTTCCCTACTGATGGCAAAATAGACTCGTGAAAACATGAAAACAGCTTTACCAATCATGGGGCAGTGCCTTGACACCTTTAGTCCCCAACAAACACGCACATGCAAACATAACATGTTTCTGTGTAGGTGTTAACAAACTCTGACTCTGCTTCGCTGTTGCAGAGAAGTACTTCCTCAGTTGGATGACTCAGTGGGAAAATGTTCTTATAATGAGGGGATTATTTTGCAGTGGCAAAGTGAATTACATGGTGAGCCTTCCATACTAGCTGTTGGTGCAGAACAGAACAGTGGACACAGATATAAATACGCATTGGTAATTTTGATAGAGAGTACAGTGCATACAGTTCCACCATGAACTTTGCACTGGGATTATTCCTATCCTAGTCCAACTATACACTATATTATATGGAAGAATAGTATCTATTTGGTCTTGGTTGATTTACCTTCTGCTTCTTAACAGGTGCATGGCTGTAGCTGAAGGCAGCTCTGCTCTGCTCAATAAATGTGCATACGTGATACACACTGCTAGCACTCCTCCAGCAGTTTGCAGTCAGTGCTGATATGATAGAATATACTTGCTGATAGCATAGCCCTGTTGATTCAATAGCACTTTGCTGATCCCCTGAGGGGAGACTGCACGAAATTCTTTTGCAGTTGAAAAGAACACACTTTTATTAGGCTTACCCGCTGCATCACACTTAACACGACACAGGCCAGACAAGACACAGTGCATGTGAAAAGCCCATAGCAGTAATCCGTGCTCCCTTGCTGTGCATATTGCAGTTGCAGGTGCAGATGGCGTGGGTGTTAGTGCCAGGTTCTGGGCTAATGTTGCCAAGGCAGGCATGAAGCAAGCAGCTGCCCCTCAGGAGAAAGCCAGACCTTGTACCTTTCAGCAGATAGTTACCATTAACAAAGCCAAAGGTAAACTTATATCTTGGCATCTATAGCCAATGTGTGTGTGTGTTGGTTGTTGCGTGTGGAAGGCTCTGGATATTGTGTTTCCCTGTGGGCCACATGAAGAATTTATCATGATCATCTCTGAGTGCATTTATTTTGCAGTGCTAACTATGATAAAGGCTACAGAATGACATTTTGTCCTTTATGTGCTGCACCTCAAGGATCACGTGTTTAGAGTTTTTATACGTCAATGTATCATTGTCACATTAATTGTGATATTTTGGTGTAATTACTGGATGCAAATGAGGCTGAAGTTGAGATGATTGGTGCTCCATCTTATACCATTGTTACAGTTTGTGACATCAATTAATCCCTGCCTTTTATCAAGCTCAACACTGAACACTGACAGATCTCTGGCAGAGAGGTGGTCTGATATCGATGTAAATAATAAAGGAGCATTTTAACAACACAGGCAAGTGATTGTGCCAGTTTTAAAGCAGATATTAAACACAGATGTAAAGAATATGGTGTATTATCACCTTACGCCTTCCATCAATCCATTTGTTTTCTGTCTCAGATAAGATAATGCAAGTCACATATGATTTCAGTGTGTACTTCTAATACTCATGTTCTTATCTGAAATTGCAAGACTTTGCCTTTGAATCTGGTTAATCATCAAATTTAGCTGGACAAGCCCGTAAATTAGTTTAAACATTTATCAGCACATTTGGTCAATGAAGTTATGAGTTTAAATTTCCCCGAAGGAAAAAAACAAACAAACTGGGTGTATATCACCTAAATGTAATGATTCAGCATTTTGTTTTGTTTTTTAACCCAGAGAAGCTACTTCTCTGATACCATGTGTTTTTAAATACAGTCATGGTGTTTTCTCTATAAATTCTAATTTTTGCATGTGTGGCAACTAGAAGATGAGCAAAGACATTTAAAAGACAGAGTGATGTAACCACTGTAGAAACTTAGCAAGCTAGTGCAGCTGAAAAATGAACACTTTTTCATGCTCCAATCAAATGCCTGTAAATACTATGAATGATAAAACTCAATATTACTTGTGCTACTTTTGTATTATCGAAGCAATAGCCCCTGTAGGCATCTAGACATGCAACATATAAAGTTTTGCAATTGTTTTGAAATGGAAAAGTTCCTCTTAAATGACAAATATGTATGTAAATTTTAAAATTCTGACTAATACTCTAGGAGGACCAGCGATTTTTATGAATTGTGGATGGACAGCTGGATAGATGAGGAATGCCTTGCAATGGCATGAATTCATTGGTCCTTCAGTTATATTTCTTCAAATTACAAAATTACGAATGGAAAAATTTAAGAAAGCAGGTCTGGGATAAGATGTAATCCTGTAACCCTTTACTTTATTTGACCTTTACAGATGGACATGGTGTCGCTCAAAAATTCACAAAGAAAGCCATACTTTCCCATCAAGAACCAAATGCTTTTTGCCCTCACCCCTGCAACCAAAATTGCTTTGTTAGACCTGGCCACCCACCTGTCCATCAGGTGAGTATGTTAAACACTCATCTGAATGACACATTTTAATCTGTAAGTGAAGCATCGCTTTAATGTTTTCTGTAAATTTGCATATCACACTCCATATTTATTTCTTTATACAGACATTTTGTTCAATACATTTTTCAAGTGAGTATTTGTATTGGCTGCATTTATGTGGTAATATTTTATTTGCTTCCAGATTTATATACATTTTGTAGTATGCATAGAATTTTGATCAAAATTCAAGCATTGATGAATAAATTTGCTTTTAAGCACATATAATGAAGGCTATGTATAGGTCTTTAACCCACATTCCTTCTAATGGCCAATAGTAGGCATCTCCTGTGATTGGACAAAGAAGTCAGATAGAATAGATGTAAAAAAAAAATAGCCCTCAGCTCTATGACCTTAGTAAACACTTTGCCGATGAGTTTATGGCCTCAGTTGCTAATTTCATGTCTTATTGAATTTCTTGTCTTATTGAATACAACATTATGTTAATTTTAGAAAACATGTTTAGTTTGAGCATTCAGAAGCAGGATATAGCAAGTTATACTACATTGTGATTGAAGTTTATACCATATGAGCGTGCGGTGTCCCTCAGTTTCACAATTAGACCCACATTCAATTCAATTCGATTTCATTTATATAGCGCCAATTCACAACAAAAGTCGCCTCTAGGCACTTCACACTGTAGGGTAAAGATAAAACAGTGTTAAAGGGAAAACCCCAACAATCCGATGATCCCCTATAAGCAAGCACTTCGCGACCATGGGAAGGAAAAACTCTCTTTTAACAGGAAGAGACCTCCGGCAGAACCAGGCTCAGGGAGGGGCAGCCAACTGCCTCGACCGGTTGGGGGTGAGGGGACAGAGAAGACAGAAAGGAAAGCAGAGAGAGGCACAGGCTATGGGAGAGAGAAGACAACATTTGCTGACATGCAGCAGTAACAAATAAATGCATGGGGAGTGAAAAGAGGTGGGTGGAGAAGAAATGCCCAGCACATCATAAGAAGCCCCCCAGCAGCCTAAACCTATTGCAGCATAACTAAGCCCTAAGTATAAGCTTTATCAAAAATCTTAAATAATCTTAAAAGTAGAGAGGGTGTTCATGACATCTGGTTTCAAAAAGCTAAAATTACAAAGGCAAAAATGTCACTGTGCTTCAAAATGCAGAAACCAATCAGTGACATGACAGTTGCTCTATCAATGTTTTAAATACAGTCTATGTTTAAACCCAGCTCTCAATCCAAAAATACTGCCAATGTACAGCTCTTCCTAAACATAGAAACAGCAGAAAATGACTTCATGTTGAAATTCCTTATACCTGAGTAAAAATCTGGTCTCATTTTTGGTAGATCTGTTATTAAACTGGTTCACTATGTACATACCTCCAAGGTGGGTGGGTTTTGACAGAGTAGAGTTGTCTAACCTGAACCCTGCAAATTGTATGCTTACGCAACAGAAGAATCACATTTGTCCATGACTGTTGCTCTTTTGCTTTACTTTGTGAATATTTTGTGGAGCCTCTGAAGCAGGTTTGCTCAAATGTGAACAAGATCAAAAGCCAATCTTAAATGACATCAGCCAGCCATGCAGCTCCATTCTTCTTGGAGTGACTGGTCCATTGATAATAATAAGAGAATTACTACTGGAGAGAATGTGTGTGATTGTCGTGGTCCTGTGGCATATCCTGAGTAATTACTTTTAGAGCACCAGTGAAACGACACAAACAGCGCGAACGTTCAAAGAGCCCAATTTACACAAACTCAAGATGTCAGGGAGTCAGGAAGAGGTCACCTCTTCTTTTATTTTGGTGAATAACCAGATCTGATTGTATCTTGGATCTTCAAGTACAGAGAACAGACCCCAAATCTCAACGCAACTAAACACTTATGGGTGATTTCTGACATGTCAGACGGCATCCTCCACTGCTGTCATGAAACACGAAATAAAGGAATATCATTTTAAAGAATGGTACTCATCCCTCCTCCTAGGCATGAAGCTGTTTTTGCAGCTTCACCCCCTCTTTAAGACATTTTATGTTGTTTTCTTCCCTTTCATTTGCCAATCCTGTGTATTCGATCTTTGGTAGTTTACCCCTGACAGTGCTCTCTTTAGAAATATTTTTGTTCTGATGACCAAAGAAATGATAAAAACTGGTCTTTCAGTCTACTTTCCTGCTGTTCTTTAATCTCATTTTTGTCTTGACTCAGTGAAGAGTTAACAGTTTCTGAGCAGAAATGCTTCTTCTCTCCATTAAAAACAGAACACCATATTTTTACATCTTTGCCTCTTTCTCAATCTTTTCTCACTCTGCCCTTTTTAGTCTCTGACCTATTTAAATTTGGGTTGCACTTTCTTTTAGCATGTGCGATGGTGACAGTGACAGCAAGGCTTGCTGCACTATGAGGTTTGCCCCTTTGGCCTCAGCGCTACCAATCCAGCAGGATAATTACTAAAGCTGCAATGCACATTCCCCCTGGGTGGAAGTGGCAATATGAAGGTCTCTTGATGTCTGCTAAGAAATTAGTTGCAAGGCGGCAAGCCTGAGTAAGGCCGAGAGACTGGAGAAAGAGAGATTGTAAAATGTGTGACACTGATGGAGAGAGACATTATGAAAGTTTTATTTTTGGCAGCAAAACAGCTGATGCCGAGATGCAAGTAAATGTTTATAGAGAGCGTGAAAAAGTTATGAGAACTATTTCAGACACTGACATGTTTTAAAATCTTTTTTTTTCCATCTCTGTCTCTTCCTTGCTCTCATATATATACTCACACACTAGTTCTTCTGGTGCTGGCCATAACCTAAATATTCAGCTATTAAAGTTTCACAGGAAGGAGAGAAAGGCTAGAGTCTGGAAGGTAATAGATAAGGAGAAGCAAAAATTTATTTATTTTTATAATCACACGTTGGTGTGCTGTATGGATCAGAATGTTCTGTAAATGGCTTAGACAAACCGCTTGGTTTTCTATTGGTTAAAAAAAAAAAAACCCAAAAAACTCAGGGCCACCAAGATAGAACCAAAGTCCTACATCTATGCCTACAATCTGAATTGTTTCAAACTCCCAGCCTCAGCAGGCCATTGTTAAGTACTGATTTATCTTTTTTCTGTATCAGGAATCAAATTCATGATCCATTAGATATTACCTCAAAGACAGACCAATTAAGTTAAGCGCCTGTTATTGCGTACCGGAGCTGGCATACTCATTTGGGTGCCACAGCATCCAAACTGAAAAAAAGAAAACAAAAGAATAACAAATTGACAATTAAAAATGTTTCACTCTTGGCAGACAGAGAAAAAGAAGTGGCCAAACTGTTCTGTTTAGCAGCCTGATGGATGGGCTGTTGAAAATGTAGGCTTTTCAGAATGTTTGGGGAGACATGAAAGGAGGAGGGATGGCCTGTGCACCCCTCAGCTTGTTTTAATGTGTGAGTGGCAGACACATTGGCCGAAGTTTTGACTCTTGAGTTCTTCTGTCTTCTTCCAGCTAATAAGCCTGTCTTCGAGCTGTTGCTAGGCTACACTGGTCTGTTGTTATCCTCTGGCTGGTGGCCTTTTCCATCTTCAAGTCTGTGTGTTTGTGCATGAATTTGTGGGTGCATGTGAATGTTTGATATCAATAATACAGACAGGCGGACAGAAACAAAAAGGCAAAGTGTAAAATGAAGGACAAGGAATATGATTACAAGTTTGACCCTGAAGATCCATGAATCATATTAATGCTACTTCTTTACCACCCTGCAATTAGCAGCATGTCCATCATAGTCATGTGGTTACTACTTCTCTAAACATTAGTTAGACCTTAACCTTGTGAGTTTGAAGTACTTTACCTGAATTAAAAACTAACCCTAAGATTTGAAAATGAAGAACACAACTATTATAGATTTTTTGTTTTAAATAATCATATACAAAAGAACACACACCCTCTTTTAATAAAGTTTTATGTATAAAAATCATCTGGTCATCAGCGGCCAGAAAGGTAAATAGGGAAATACAACCTCAAAATAACAACAGCACATGGCATATTAGATTGTGTCATGATTTAATAAAAAAACACTGTATCTAAAATTGATAAGTAATGTATGAAAAACTATACCTCATGATTCAATACCTTGTAGAGCCACCTTTAGCAGCGATACCTTGAAGTGAAGTCTTTCACATTCTTGTGGAGGAATTTTTGCCCACTCTTTTGTACAACATTGCTTCAGTTCATTGAGGTTTGCAGGTGTTCATTTATGCTCAGTTCTCTTAAGGTCCATATACAGCATTTCAATCAGGCTGATGTCTGGACTTCGAGTGGGCCATTGGAACACCTTCCTCCTTTTCATTTTCAGTCATTCTGTTGTAGATTTCCTTGTGTGTTTGTGATCCTTGTATTGTTGCTTGATACAAATTTGGCCATGTTTTAGCTGTTGGCCTAAGATTTGACTCTTGAATAATTTGGTTTACAGAGTCATGGTTGATTCATTTCCAGTACCCAGGTCTTGTGGCTGCAAAACAAGCCCAGCTCATCACCCCTACACCATTGTGCTTGACAGTTAGTATGAGGTGTCTGTACTGATATGATACCGCTTGGTTTTTGCCAATTGTGACACTGTACATTATGGCCAAACATCTCTGCTCAGGTCTCGTCTGACCAAAGGACACTGTTCAAGAAGTCTTGTGGTTTGTTCAGATGCAACCTAAGGCAAACATAAGCTGTGCTGCCATGTACTTTTTTGAAGTAATGCAGCTTTCCCGTGGCAACCCTGTTATGGTTTGGCATGGTGTGGACCCAATATGCAGACTTCAGCACTCAGTAGGTTAACAAAAAGTGAGCATTTATCGCTGATTATCCTTCATGAAAAGCGAGGTCCAAACAAAGCATAGTCCAAGGAAAAACAAAACACACAAACTAGAAACAGCTCTGTAAAACAGAGGCTCAGAGAGACTAACAACTAGGAAGGCTGCCATGTACAAAGACTCAGAGGACTAATGATGCAACACCAAACGAAGGAGAGACAGGACTTAAGTAGACAAGGACTAAACAACTAACATGCAACAGGTGGGAAAGGAACACTGCTGAGAACAATCAGTGCTGGAAGTAAAACAGAATGCAATACACAAGACCAGACAGGTTTCAAGGTAAAACAGGAAACAGGGACGAGACACTAACAGGACTGGAGACGGAGACAGACTAAACACTAAACGTGACAGA
>VUQH01032184.1:0-16224 GCA_015106775.1 Etroplus canarensis
CCCTCAGAAGAGCCCGGCAGGATGAGAGGTGATGGACAGGCCATCTCTGGTGTGAACTCTCGCCCTCTCTGCAAACGTCATGGACAGACAGCTCACTTTGACGTGACCCAGCAAAAAAAGAAAACAAAGTTGAAGTGGTAATCCTCAACATACTTTGTTTGGTGAAGTTTTATCTGTAAATTTCTGTGATGTCTTTGTGGTTTCATGTGTCAGCTGGTAAATGGGGAGCTTTATACCACTTTGAATTTCTATAGGCGCCTCCTTTTTTTTTGACTGCTTAGACACAATGATGTGGTCATACTTCTTCTCTATTTAGTTCATCTAAAATGTTAAATACATCATCTCTCATGCTGCACACTTGTTTTTTAGTAATGCTCCATTGCTTTCTACAAGATGTGGTTAAATTATAAAAAGTTAAAAAAATATAAATCAAACTGTTATGATTTGCTTGCTGTTTTAGTGGGTTTAATTAGAGCTAGTTTTAGCTACTTCAAGAAGAAGAAGAAGAAGAAGTACAATTTATATGGGGTTTTGGATACTGTTGGTTTTATTTTTTCCATACGTCACTTTGGTGGAACTCCTTACATCTCTTAGACATCTGAAACAAACTGCGGTAAAGCTGGAAATAATGTTGGGGAAAAAAACGTCATTTTTTTCATGTACAGCCTTTTATTCATAATTACATATTTTTATGTATAGGTTTAATCACTAAACTAGTAACTATAACTGACAAAAATTGGTAGCATGTGCATACAGTGCTATATTTCTTTCTAAAATGTAATGTAATAAAAGATAAAAAGCAGAATAAAGTGCACAATACTGAAGTTCAGTACTTCAGTAAGTGCTACTTTTTAATACTTCATGAAACTGCTGAATACTTGAAATACGAACTGTATGCATTTGAAGACAAATGCTTGTATTCTGCACAGACCTCACTCAGTGCTGCTGTCAGTCTCCTTCACAGCAATTCTATGTATCACTACCTCAGAAATGAAGGCCCTATGCCATGAATGATTAATAAACAAACCTATTAACAATGCAGCAGACATTTCACTAAAGGTTCATTTTCGGAAATACAATCTCCCTTTTGTTAATAATGTCCATTAATCATGTGAGGATGTCACTTAACGCAAGGTTAATGAAACACTGCTAATGCCTGGCTAATCTATCCCCAGTCAGAAAGCTGCTGTAACTGTAATTCCTAACCCTCTAAACTATTTTCCCGGGGATTCTCGCTGTGTGATTGATGGATGCAGGACAGGAGATGTCCATTATTTTTAAGTGGAACACAGAGGCAGAATGTGGGGTCAGCTGTGGGCCGAACTCAGAAAGCTTTACCTGTCCAAATGGCTAATGAACCACTGACAAGATATATGGGAACACTTTAGGGGAGAATTTAAGTATGACATAACAACTTGATAATGGATTTATTGTGGCTCTCTGAACCATTCATTCACAATCAAGCATAATGTTCATGGCCTCCTCCCTCCATAATCCTCCGCCAAAAGTATTGATGGCGAGCGCGACTCCAGCTAGCGCTGATCTTAACATGTTGGTGTGTGCAGATCTGTTTTTTGTGTGCCTTCTTCTGACTTCCATTTTCCAGCTGTCAGGCCGACCTATTAAACAGAGTATTATTTTTTTATGTCTGTGTGCATTGTGTCTGTGTAAGCAAGGCATGGTGTAAGCACAACATTAGGAGAGATGTTTATTGTAATGTGAGTGTCTGGTGCCAGCTGAGCTGAGCTGCAAGCTGTTTGGAGAAGCGGATGACTGTTTGATTGTTTGATGACAATGTGGGCCTTGCATCTCTCTTCCTTTCGTCTGCGTCTCTGAAGAATGCTGACATTAAATGTTTGATGTTGGCGTGCACAACTGATGTACAAATAAAAACCTCACCGGTGAGACATGATTTTTTTTTTTTTCTTCTTCTTGCATTTTGACAATACATTTGTTTTGTTTTTTTCTTTTTTCCTGTTGTTTCCTCATTCGATTCAAGTTTTACCTTTTCCCCCTTTTTAAAAGTTTGGATTGTTTTTATCGCTCTCTTTTTTTCCTTCTCTTCTTAAGCCAGAAAGTCGCCAGAATGGAGGAGCAAAAACAGAAGCTGCATATGAATTTAGGAATAACTCTTTTCCACTCGAACACGTCTTGTTTTTTAATAGGGGGTGTATACCGCATGACGCTATGATGCCGGAGAGTGGAGGTGGTGCTGGTGGAAGGGAGGCAGGTCAATATGAGTCCTAATAAAGCGTGAGTTCATTTCCCTGCTGCACTCCCCCCTGGCCACCAGCCGCTCCATATACAAGTCAAATCGGCTTTTTGCCTCCCAAAGCCCGGTGATTTATGACCCAGCTCCATTGACCAGACCAGCTAGTTTTCATTTTTGTTAAATCGTGTGGCCTCTTAAATGAAACTATTGATTTAAAGTCAGCTTGCTGAGGATTTAATTTGTATTTGGAAAATTAAAGCAGGTAACGCTTTATAATTTCACAGTACACTGGAGTAGAACGAGTTATCCTCTATGCCTCGATCAGCCTTGATCCACCCAACATCAGCGCGTACACCTATTCCCCCTGATTTCTCCCTCCATCTGGTTTCACTGGCCACTTTGTGTGGCCATTAATGAAATTTGGACATGGAGAAGAGGGATTTATAGCCCTGGGACTCCAGCCTGGACTGTCCCATACGTAGCGCCCCTTTTGTTCAGGGCTGCCTCCACAGCACCAGCATTTAACTGCTGTCTTTGCTCTGAATTGCAGTGACCTTGACTTGCTTTGGTGTTGTCCCAACTGGACTTTTCGCTGGTCAACTCCTGTCTGGCTGTTAGGCTGCTGCTGTCATTCCATCACAAGGAGACATAAATCAGGTTAATGCATTCTTTTATCCGAGTATCAAAGAAGGGCTTTGTGTCACTTTGTTTGTTCACTGTTTTGTCACCAGTGCTCCACTTTCCAAGAAACTTGGGGAAATGATGTATCAAGTCACAGGCAAGAAAACAGTAAAAACATCACCTCACAGCGAGTGCATTCTGGTATTTTCAAAATGGCACAGGGGAAGCTATTTGTTACTCCCCTCCATCACATATGATTTCTCTGACACCCTTGCCTCCCATTTTGACAAAACTAGGAAAAATGATGCGCCTCACCTTTTCAAAAATTACACTTCCTGACCAAAAGAGAAAGCTGCAATTACAGCTCAAAACACGGTGACATATTTGTTACTGATTGTCCCTCATTTGTGGGGGAGAAGACATGCTCACTGTATGCTTGTCTCAGCTTTGTCTCCAGGTCTGTTTCCGCTGTCTCCTCCGCTGACACCATGGCAGCCAGGCGTCCCTCCCCGCTACCCCACTCACCTCTCCCTTCTCCCTCACCCTGCCATAAGCTCCTTCTCCAAGCCCCTCATTAACCCCTCCCTTTTCCTCTGGCATTGAAAAGGCGCTGTCTTTAAACCTGTCCCTGCATCTTCAGCAGAGTTTTCAATAGTGAGCATGTGGGCGGATGGGCGGATCCTATTCACTGTGCCCCCGCACTGACTGTTTTATATTATATTTAGTAATAATAATCACAGTTATCGCGCCTCCTCCTCCTCATCCTTCCTTTTTGTTAAAGCCTCCTGCCAGTGGGGCGGTGGGACGGCATGGCTGTCTTCCTGGCCTCCTCACCTCCAAAAAGGCTGTGTGTGTCGCTCACCCTCCATAAAGGAGAGGGAGGAACGGCGGGTGGGGGTGGGCAGCTCTAGGGTGTCATTAACTCCTTTCTTCTCCCCAGGAGGAAACAGCAGTTTGACTACCATGATCCTGACCCCCCCCACCACTCATCCCCATTCCATCCAACATTGCTCCATCCACCCCCAACACAATCCCTTCACCCTTCTTGCATCCTTATATCCTCGAGACCCCCAAGCACCCCCACCCCCGGGGCTCTCCATAACTGTTTATTAACACGTCTTTGACTTCAGTAGAGTCTTTAAACCGAGTTCACCCCTCCACCCACCACCTTCAGTCAGACGTCACTTGAAGCCCGTGCTTTCCCTTTCATTATCAGGGACCTGTTAGAGCTCGGAATTGTTAACCTTTTAGCTCAGTTTATGCAGGGGAATTTCACTTCACTTGCTTAGTCTGTACTTCCAGGGGTGGCAGCCGCGTTGTGTGATATATAAATCAATATTGTACATATTCATCTGTTTGTTTTGCAGCAACAATGTGTCATGCAGGTGTGCCTTTATACTATCAATTATGCTTCTTTTTTAGTGACAGTATCTAAATGTATAACATGTTATGGATTATCATGTCTGATTTTTTTAAAAGGTGGGAGATATGGTATAATGTGCCACATAAAGTGCATGAAGTAAAAACAAAATGTCCTACATATATGGCAAGCTTTTCTACAAGCAAATCCCGCAAGAAAAAAGATTTTCATAATTTTTACCCATTCATCCAGAAGAGCTTTTGAGGGGTCGGACCCTGATGTTGGACGAGAGGGCTTGGCTCACAATCTCCATTCTAGTTCATCCCACATGTGTTCAGTGGGGTTGAGGTCAGGGCTCTGTGTGGGCCAGTCAAGTTGTGCCACACCAAACTCAACCAACCATGCCTTTACAGACCTTGTTTTGTAAACTGGGGCACAGCCATGCTGGAACGGAAAAGGGCTTTCCTCAAACTGCTTCCACAATGTTAGAAACATAGTAATAATAGTAATAATTGTCCACAATGCATTGGTAAACTGAAGCATTGAGATTTCCCTTCAGTGGGACTAAGACGCCCAGGTCAACTCCAGAAAAATAATCTCATAGAATTATCCCTCCTCCACCAAAATTCAGAGTCAGCACAAAGCATAGAACAGAATAGAACAGAATAGAATAGAATAGACAGCCTTTATTATCACTGCATGCTCACATACAAATTTCACTGTCTCTCATTAAAGAACCTGTTTCATTCACTCTGTTCAATGCACCCTCAATAACACACATATAAAATTAAACAACTGTCAGGCAGATAAAGTTCTCCTGGCATTTGCCAACCTGAGACTTGCCCATTTCATTGCCAGGCAGAAAAGCGTGATTTGCCACTCCACAGAACATGTTTCCACTACTCCAGAGTCTAATGCTGGCCTACTTTACACAGCTCCAGCCGATCCTTGGCATTGTGCTTGGTGATGTAAGGCTTGGAAACAGCTGCTTGGCCGTGGAAACCTATTCCACGAAGTATCCAGTGCACAGTTTCTGTGCTGATGTTAATGCCAGAGGAAGTCTGGAACTATTGATTCAGCAGAACATTGGCGACTTTTATGCACTATGTGCCTCAGCACTTTTACATGGTCTGCCACTTTGTGTGGCTGTGGTTCCTAAATGCTCCCAGTTTGCAATAATACCACTTACAGCTGATTGTGGAATACCTAGCAGGGAAGAAACTTCACCAACTGACTTTATGCAACAGTGGCATCCTATTAAATTCAGGGAAGTCTTTAGAATGACCCATTCTTTCACAGATATTTCTAAAGGCAAACTGCATGGCTAACTACTTTATTTTAAACACCTGCGGCAATGGGACTCGCTGAAACATTGAAATTCAATGAGTAACAAGTTTGGCCCAATACTTTTGTCCACATGGCGTATGTTGGTAAGTAAACGTATACCTATATTTACTGAAATAGATGACTCTTTTAAAACTTCAAATTTACACCAGTCAAATTTATTTCAAGTGAATTTTAGAGTTGTTTTTGAACAAATTAAGTCCAAGGATGTCTGCGGGATTAGTGTTGAAAACTTTTTGCAGACATCTTTAATCAGAAATTGACCACAGCTGTCTGCTAGTTCTGGCTTTGATTGTTTCTTTCTCCAGAGGGGGGAAGTTGTGATTGTGTTCGGGACGATCCAGGACAGTAGTAGCTGACTGACTGCATGAGTGTCCCATTGGGAGCTTCCACAAGGGTCTTTGGGCTGGGCTGCCAAGCTTATATCTCTCTCTCCTCCCATAAACATCACAGAGCACTGATGCCTTTAAAAGGCCCTGAATGACATCTGGGAGTGCAGGAACACTGTGATTAATCGCCAAGTTGATTCTCATGGAAATCGCCCCGGATCAACACAGAAAGAGAGGAGGAGGAGCTGAAAACCGTGTGAAACCAACTCTGGCCAAATACACAAAGATGACTGCTCACATGGGGAATTTTATGTTATTAAGAAGGGGATTGTGCTCAGTACAATGGTCTCAATCTTGTGCCAATGTTTAACTCCATATTTCAAATCTATAGCCTATAAATTGGCTACTGAATAGAAACTTCTTACATACAGCTTGATGAAATGGCATTTAAATCATTTCCTAATCATGTCCAGGCCACTGAATCAATCTATAGAATTACAAAGTGAAGTGAGAAAAGTTGTATAAAAAAGTTCCTTATATGTTAATCATAATAATCTACAACATGTATATTATAAATGAACAAACAGCCGCAAATAACGACAAGTGTTGTACAAGTGAAAGAGTGAAGTGTTGTACTAATAAGGGTTAGGTGGTTAACGTAGGATTATACTTGATTTAATGGGGATGCTGGGTACTGAATCAGTGACTCTGATTTCCCACAGGACAAAACCTCCATCAATTGTAAATGCTGTGCATGTACGGGCTTAGGTAATTCATCCAGGGGGATCATTCAAATAAACAGATCCCAATGATAAATGTGGGCTTTGGAAAGACATAGACGGATGTGCGTTCTCAGGTGTGCACCACATTTGAGGAACGGTGGAATTCACCACACTACCTCTTCATAACAAAGCCTTGGAAAGTTGAGGCTGACACCTCCAAAAATGAATGAAAGTTCAATGGCGTTCTGAATGTTTGTCAGGAGGTGCAGTTTATACTGTTTGGCATAACTGCCTTCCCCAAGCCATAAGTCTATGCCAGCATTAAAAACAAATAGCTGGACAGAAAAAAAGCAGGCTAGGAGGAAATTTGCCCGAGTGAGGAATTGATTTTGTCTGGCCCCAGAGAGTACTTCATTCTTGGTCACGGCAGCAGGAGGGCTCTGAGACGTGTTTTACTAACAGGAGAGCAAAGGCACCCATGCAAAACTATTTTTTAACAGCGCCTGGAAAAATCACCCACTCCTGTGGACCAATTTTTTTCTTCTTTACAGATGACACAATACTTTCCAGTCACTCGTCACTGAGAGCACCTCATGGCCACTTTTCAGATTTAAAGCTGCAGTAGCGCAAGATGCCACTTCTTGCCATGCAAACTGAGCTGCAAATGCCTGCATTATTTGTGAATGTCCCTGAGTTTTGTTCTTTGATATTTTTTGAGAAAGGTTATTGATTTTGATTCCAAATGATTATAGCAAATGATAATATAATTCACCCCAATAAAACTGAATATGTCTTTTCTTAGTCTATGAAAACACAGGATACTGATACAGCGCGTGCTCCGGCTGTCACTGTTTCTGTCCACCTCAGCAGAAGCGGCTGGTTTTATAGGGCTGGTAAGGAGCGGAAAATGTGAATAAGCGAATTTGGAAAGCCTGACTCTCCTCTGCAGTGCTAATTTGGTGTGAGAGCTAAGTGGCTCATTTTTATGTGAACACCATTGTGTTCCTAACTGTGCAGCAAACAATCGCTGTTCCAAGGCAAAGAATGACACAATGTGAACAATGGAACAATGAGGGCCTTTTTTCTCTCTGTTGCTGCCTGGAGGAAAAAAAAAGATCCTTACAAAACAAATAAAAAAAAACTGGGCTAGTATAATTGTTTTCTAAGGCTATGATTTGGATATTTTAAGTATTTTTTTTTTCAGGGAGGAGACAGGATCATGCTATACACAAAAGAATGCGAAGCATGTGTCTGTTACACTCAAGCATGTGGGGTTCGTGTACATGTGAAAACACACACTCAGGTGCATGTATACATGGCGAGTATCAGCCAGCGCCGCCTGTTGTCATGTGTGTTAGTGTGTATGTTGACAGGGATCAGCGATGGGTGTTAAAACATTTCAGGCCCCTGCTCTCCCCACAGCCATAGCATTGACAGTGTGAGACCTGCCACTGAGCAGCCTAACCTGACACTATCTATCACTGGGAGCATGCAGGAGTCAATGCTACACTGCACACACCGACACACAATCTCCCTCACTGTCTACTGCACTCTGTCTCACTTCCGCTGCTTGGCTATTATATTCCTTCTCTCTGTATTTATGTATGTCTCTTTGTCCCTCTGCTTCTGCTCCTCGCAAAGACACTGAAATCCACACGCACACACATGAAACACAGTCTCAGGGATTCTTGGAAGTCTTGCACACGTCATAAATCAAAATGATCATATCAGTCTTGCGCACAAAGTCGTATTTATTGCAAGGAGTGATGATACAATAGATTCCATCCTCCCTCGTGCTCTGTTCGGTAACACATTATCAGCTGGTCTATAAAACTTTGTGTGTGTCTGGTTCTCAGTGCCTCCCACCAAACACTTCACTCTTTCCAAAAACTGTCCCCCGGGGTGGCTCGTATAGGGCCTACATCTGTTTGTGATATACAATGTAATGCAACACCTCACCCACACGCTACAATGTCACAGATTCACAGCACGACAAGGAATTGACACAGTGTACTTTCCCAGAAGGTCTTGCTCTTAAGGGCTGCAACCAGCCCCCCCACAAATCCAACCAACTACAATGCTTCCCCCTTCAGATTCTCACCCCGGCAACATGGACAGCCCATAATAGCAGACATGAATCTGTGTCTCCCCTTGCTCCAAACAGATGCTGGCTGTCCATAAATCAAATGCCTCCATTTTGTTGAGGAGAACAAAAAGCGTTGTTTCCGTGGGTCTGGTAATAATCCCTGTGCCCCATGTTGTGTTTTGTCTCTGGGCCGGCTCTCGTCTCCCCTCTCCTCTGTCACACTCCGGCTTCTCCACATGCATTACAATAGGGGCAGCCAGGTGATGAATATTTGTGTCTGGCCTGCCGTTAAGATTTCATTAATCACCCCAAGACTTGAGAGCAAAGCAGCGTACCTGGCCAGCCAGCAGGCAGCGGGCCTCCGTATACAACCTCCTGGGGACGAAACACAGCCATGTTGTGTTATGTTATGGCAAGGCTTATTTGTTGTATTTGTCTCTTCTCTCTTTCTGTCTTACTATTCGCACGGTTCCAAGTAACACTGTGTCTTCTGAAAAGAATGAATTTGCTGAAAGGAGCAAAAAGAAAAGTTTTAACTGTCCAATAGCATAAAATAACCATGAAACGTCAGCAGGGGCTTGTTGTGCTTGTTGATCAATATCAACTGAGTCAACAATTATTTGACCAGGTGAGGAGATTTTTGGCTTTCAAAACTCTATATTTACAACCGTGCAATGATGGAAGACAGCGCTACGCACAAGTGAGCAGAGCTCTATTACATTTCAGCTTTGAAGTTTGACAAAACCTCAGTCTGCAGTCAAAATCCATCAGATTCTAAAATTAGAATTTCCTGTTTTCTTCACAGGTCAATTGCAGTATGGAGTAATTATTTGTGTCATTTAGTTATAGGCCACAGTGACAACAAGATTTTAACTCCTTCAAGATGCCAGCATGCAAAGGCTGAAGGTCACTATCCCTTAAATCATGTGAGCACCAGCTTTCTAAGGATTCCCATTCTTTTGGTGTAGTCTTTCCAGAGGAATGCCTCTAGGGATGGCAATGCTACTCCTTCATTTGGTCCCTGTTGAAGTGTCATAATCATCACGTTTTTCCAAAATTGCCATGACATTCATGGTCCCAGGAGGGTGAATCCAAGTGAGTTAAAAATAAGTCACATTTAACAACCAATCGTTGACAATTTTGATTCACGTCTTAACATGTGTTGAAGTGAATCCAGCACAGACACATAACCAACTCAGGATGGAACATAATAACTTTGGTGACTTCCTAAAATTGCAACTATTGTCAACAAATTTTCTTTTCCTGGCACCCTGCTGAGATGCAGCCTGTTGCTGCAACTCCCGTTGTGTTGTTTTTTTGGTTCATTTCTTTTTGTTTTTTAACTTTAACGACTTCAACACAGTTGCGCAATGTTTAGCACTGTCGCCTCACAGCAAGAAGGACCTGAGTTTGATGCCACTGGCCAGCTGAGGCCTTTCTGTGTGGAGTCTGCATGTTCTCCCTGTGACCAGTTTCCTCCCACAGTCCAAAGACATGCACGTTAAGTTAACTGGTTGTCCACAGGTGTGAATGGTTCTCTGTCTCTATGTGTTAACTCTGTGATAAACTGGTTCCCTGTCCAGGGTGTACCCCTGTCTTTCGCCCTGTGACAGCTGGGATAGGCCCAGCACCCCCACGATCCTGAAATGGATAAGCTGAAAAAAATAGATGAATGGACTTCATCACCTGATGAAGTTGACTTTTCTTGTTCACTGTGATGTGTGAGATTACTACTTTTTGTTTTGCAGGTTTTGTAAAGTCTGCAGAGCTGCGGAGGAAACAACGGGATGCTAGGTATACTCCAGTGATCATCATGAGGAAATTTAGGTGTTCAGACAATAATATAGATGAAACTGGAGAGATGATTAAGATCAAAGGGAACACGGTCAGTGTAGTTTGATGTGCTTCATGGAGCGAGATGTTGCCACAACCACGCTTCCTACTCCACAGTGTGGTCCAGCTTCAGGATTTTCTGGGTGACAAAAAGAGGCACAAATCTGAGCTGTAAGAACAAATGTGAAGGGATTGCAGTAGTTGTGGTTGAAAAGTTGTGCAATCCTTGAGACCATTACTTAAAACATTTCTGTGGCCTGAATGTTGAACTTCTAGCTATTGGAAGGCATCTACGGTACCTGGCAAAGGAATTCATCATTCCTGTTGCTGTTTGAATCTAGTTTGAATCAACACATGTGAGATTATTGTGAGATATGTGAGATCCTTATTGTATCATATTTAGGTTTTGATTTTTTAAGCTTTTTACTTTTTTGTATTTTCTTCTTAATTGTAAAATTTCAGCCTGCCACGCTATTTAGTACAGCGAGAAATTTATTTTAATAAGCCAAGTTGTTTTTCATAGTTTGGCTGCCATAACAGAGTAATTTCTCATCTTATCTTATCTTATTTTATCTTATCTTATCTTATCATGAGGAAAATAATCCAACTTGGGTTTCTGACCAAATACTAGCAAAATTATCAGTTTGAGCTACATTATATGGAACAAAAGTATTGGGTCACACCTCTTAATCATTTAATTCAGGTGTTTCACTCATTTTTATTGCTACAAGTGTATAAATTCAAGCACCTAGCCATGCAGTCTGCCTTTATTAACATTTGTAGAAAAATGGATTGTTCTAAGAAGCTTACTGAATTCTAGCGTGGTACTTTAATAGAATGCCACCGTTGCAGCAAGTCAGTTTGCCACAGAGTTTGGATGTGCACAGTGAATAAAACTCACCAATGCTCTGCTGACTCATGCAAATTTCCAAGCTTCCTCTTGCGTTAACCTCAGCACAAAGCCTGTGTGTCACGAGCCTCATGGCCAAGGAGCTGTATGTAAGCTTCACATCAAGCACAATGCCAAACATTGGATGTGGTGAAGCATGCCACCACTGGACTCTGGAGCAGAGGAAACATGTTCTGTAGAGTGACACATCACACTTTTCTATCTGGCAGTCTGATGGATGAGGCTCGGTTTGGTGAATGCCTGGAGAACGTTACCTGCCTAAACGCGTTGTGCTAACTGTAAAGTTTGCTGGAGAAGGACTGATGTTATGAGTTGTTTATCCGGGGTTGGCCCGGGCCCCTTAGTTCCAGTGAAAAAAAAGTTAATGCTTAATCTTAACAAGACATTTTGGTCAATTCTTTGCCTCCAGCTTTGTGGAAACAGTTTGGGGTGGGCCCTGTTCTGTTCCAGCATGACCATATGTCGGTGCACAAGGCAAGGTCCATAAAGGCATGGTTGGATGATGCGTAAGAACTTGACTGGCCCACACAGAGTTCTGATCTAAAGCCAAGGCAGGCCATCTCATTCAACATTAATACCTGACCTCACCTCACAAAAGCTCCTCTGGCTGACAAAAGTTCCCACAGACACACTCCAAAATCTTGCAGAAAGCCTTCCAATAAAGTGGAAGCTGTTATAGCTGCAAAGGGTGGGGACCAACTCTATATTAATGCCTAATGGGCTGTCATAAAAGCTCCTGTAGGCGTAATGTGTGGCCCAAGACCTTTGTTCATATTGTGTATTTCCATTAGACTTAGCTGTACTTTGTATCAAGTGCTAATAAATAATGGTTAGAAATGGTGAACAAGGCAAACATTATACCTGTTAATGTGATCATGTCATCTCATGACGTGAGTGTGGTTTAACTTTTTGTAGTCTCGTCGATTGTTGTGCTAGCATGTCATCTTAATTAGAGTTTTTCCATTCATTATCATGTCACACACCCTACAATTCTATTACGCACTATGAAACTATCATTTTGTTCCCCTACATTAGAAATCAGATATAGCTCAAGAAAGCACCTCGAATGTTCATGTTAACAGCTTAACCTCACCGACACTTTTACCAAAATGAGACTCCAGGCACACAACACAACCTCCGTCTTCCCCTCTGTCTCTTTTTCTTGGTTATAACTTCCCTTTTTTATGACAGTGGTGAGGGAGTAACAGATGGAGAGACAGAGTGCAGGGATGATGAGGACGTAAAATGTGCAACGTTTACTCATTCGCTTCTTTATTGTCTTTCGCTGCAGGAGTGGAGTGAGGGAGTGAACGGAAAACAAACCAGCGGGTACAAGGACACGGGCCTCCCGAGCCTCATTCACCAACCAATCGGCCTTGATAGGATCCACCAGCTGCCAAGGATACACCGACTCCCGCTCTTTATCTTCCCCCTCACCCTGCCTCTCTCTATACACCCTTGCCTCCCCACCTGTTCTCTCACTGTCAGTCAATTTTTACTCTCTTTTTCCTGTCTGTTTGCCCCCCTCCCTTATACTGCCCTCCCTTCTTTTCTTCCTGTCTGTAATGCAGACCGGTGATGGATAGACATGTGCCGGCGTACAGAGGAACCTATTTGGACTGGTGTGTCAGCCCATCTTTATCAAATGTTGCAGGGGTATATTCTCTTGCTATGCTTCATTACTCTGGAATGGCGGGCCCTGAAATGTTTGGCTGCTCTGTCTTCTTTCCTCAGACCCCCTTCCCTCCCTCTCCTCCCCCCCTCCCTCTCATTTAGTAACTGTGAGCTGTAGTATTGGAGCTCTGAAGTGAGTGTGAGCATTGCTGTCCTCTCTCTACTGGCTGGCCGAGGGAACACAGCGATGCCTCAGGGGGTAGATATCGATTCCATTGCATGGCTGAGGCGCTAACAAAGCCCCTCCCCTGCCTGCCCATTCTCATGACAACCAGCTGCCACAGCGCGCCACCATTGGCCGAGCCTTAGTGTCGCCTCTGCCAATCAAAGCGCCACTGACAGCCCCTGTTTAAGCATGACCTCAGGATGACATCACTGGAAAGGCATTAAAGTAATAAAGAGCTTGGTAGTACAAAGCACTAAAGGGCAGTGCAACATAAAGACTCATCAATCAAAGCAAACAGAATCTAAATTGAGGTGTTTCACTTTTAGTTGAACGAGGGGTCATCTTTCCCAGAGTGGTACGACATGGAAAAACTTTTCTCTTGCACTCTATCTGTTCTGTCATAATATTCTCAGCATATCTGCACTGCACACCTTGTCTGTAAAATCGAGATTGAATGTGTGTGTATGTGGATGAAGGTATATCATCTCGCAGGAAGTGGGGATCAATAGTAAATCCTCCTGAGCTAGAGGTATTTCTCCAGAGAGGTGGGGACTCTAAGCCGAATCAATGAGGAGCACAGAGAGCTTCTTGGACATGATGGAAGTTTGGAGTGATGGGAATCTGGCCAGGGTCTGAAATTTAGCACCTGTCATAACGGAGAGGAAGACACTTGTCCGATGTCGAAAGAGAGCTCCAACTTTAGGTGGAGTTCCTAAACAGAAATGCCTCCCCATAGGTCATCATTAGACAAACTGCGGCCGGTTCATTGTGTTATCTTCAACATTATTTCAAAGAATGACACTGTGTATCAGCCAGGTTGGAGGCAAACTGGAGGGCAGCCAGTTCAACTGTTGATTTGTTGCTGTCAAACTGAAGTCAGTGGAGCCTGTGCTCTTCTACCAGCCTCATTTGGACCTGACTGGCCTTTCCCCAAATAGCCCGTTTTGCCCTATAATCCATGACAGGAGATGGGGGCACGATGGGATCAAAGGGAAAGCATGGAACCCTAAAGAAGCCATAACTCTGGGGTTTAATTGTGTTTCGAGTAAATGTCAGAGCACCCCAGACGTCTGGGAATCATCTGCCTCCCTTTAATACCAGTTATTGTCATTCTATCAAACAAAATCACATTTGAACCAAAATATTTGGAGAAGTAGCATGTGGGAGATTCACTCCATGCAGAGCACTAAATTAGAGAATAAATGTAAACGGGGAGCTGCTTTATGACACACACTGTAAACATGCTGTAAATTGGATTGTCATTGGTTCATTTCTTTAAAAAGCTACAGAGAAATGTGTGCTGGATTTTGAAGGGAGAAGTCGTGTTGATCATCTGCAGTAAGATTGCTTTATAACTAGAGTGAAACAGAGTGGCTCATGTGTCTGTGATAATTAGGGCTATATTCTGTTTTGCATAATCACCCAGAAAGATAAAAGTTGAGATGAAGCATTATCAAAACAGTGGTAACTGCACAGGAGGACGTTATCAATATATCTGTTTCACATCCTGAATTCTCTCTCATATTTTGACAACCTATATAACACATTTAACCTTCGGTGTCTGTTTCTCAAAATGAAATTGCACTATGAAAAAAAAAAGGGAAAAGAAAGACTCATATTACCGTGAAAAAAGATGGCTTTTCTCTGGAACAATAAGCAGTCCTTGAACTCCACGTCATTAAAGTGAACGCCATCATTTCCTTTCATTAAGATGACTGTGTGCAGACACATATTGCAGTTGGAAGGCGAAGCTGCGGCAGGAGACTCATTTAAAAACCGCCCTAATCTGGAAAATGATTCTAATGTTTCTCAAATGTTATATCCTCCCAACCTAGTATGTGAAACACTTAAGAGAGCCGTGAGATTTTGAAGCATTTAAACGAGTCTCTCCTTAAAAAATGTACCCTGAGAGCTGCTTTTCCTGCTTTCACATATATTGCCAATATTTCTGACGATAAATACTGAAAAAACTGAATAAAATTCATATCCTTTCCCCCGCCAGAGATTATGGTTATCTCATGCAAAGAAGGTCTCTCATAAATTGCGAGACTCTGTTGCTTCGTTTTTGTTGATGTCAAAGTGTGGAAATAGCCATGCCCTCCTCTGTCCTCATTTGACTCAACGGGTGTGAAACAGTCCCTCATATCCTTGTCTTGTCCAGAGATGAAATGACTGTAAGACTCTGCAGTGTTGCCACAGGCAGGTCAGCTGAATGGCTATTTCAGGAGAAATGGACATAGACATAAATATCCTTGCAGGGTGCTTTGTAATAAAAAAAATACCCCACAATGTTATGAAATGCAGTGGAACATAAAGAAAGAAAGAAAGAAAGAAAGAACGAAAGAAAGAGGGGTGTGTATCCATCAAATTAACACATCAGTGGCTTTGATTGTAATCTGTCTGCCCTGGCTCTTGCTCTGCCACGCTAGACAAGCAGCCAAACGTGATTTATCAATGCAAAGCTAATGGCATCAATATGAATCTAACTAAAAATCAATATTTCATTACCAAATTGTTAGCAAGAATGAAGAAAAATGGCCGCGGCCGGAGCGTTCTCCAGGGTAGGAGCATCTGGAGTTCAATGTGACAAGATGAGCGATGCGTGACTCGGGGCTCGAGGAAGGACACCGCGAGGACAGGACTCAGTCTAGGCACACTTTGAACCCTTCTCTCTCTTCCCCTTTCTCCCCTCCTCCTCCTCCTCCTCGTTTCGGTCGCTCCAACAATGTTCCGTCCACTTTATTATGTTTTCGCTGTTCACTTCCTCTCCAACCCTCTCTCTCTCTCGCTTTCTCCTTCCTTCTTTCATATCTTTATCACACCGTTTCCTCTATCAATCTCCCCTTGTGTGTCAGCGAGGGTGTCGGCGGAGGACCACACAGTGTTTCACATTCCTCCTCAATTAATGACCAACTCGAACATGGAGCCACTCAATCTCCCCCCGCCACCTCACCCCACCCCTCCTGT
>VUQH01032184.1:16244-29377 GCA_015106775.1 Etroplus canarensis
AATAGCCTATCGCAGTTTGAGACACTCACTTAAGAGTCACACACACACACACACACACACACACTCACACACACACACACACGCACCCCATTTCAATTATTTTTGCCTCCTTTGAAGACAAGTCAGCATTTTTTTATCTATTCCCCTTCCCCTTCAGTCTCTCTCTACCTCTCTCCCTCCCAGTGGATATATCTCCCAAGGCTCATCACACGTTCTCCTAACCAGCACTGCATGGCTTCTTCTGTAATGAGCGTGAGAGAAAAAGGAGCAAGAACAAGAATGAGAAAGAGAGCAGACGGAGAGAAGAAGAAGAAGAAGAAGAAGAAGAAGAAGAAGAAGAAGAAGAAGAGAGAGGGAGGTTGGGCTGATGGGTAAGACACCTACCTCTGGACTAGATCGCGCCTCCCTCAGATGTGACCTTCGCTTTATTTATATTCTGGTTTTTAGTAACGAGTATTTATTAGGGAGGGCCTGTGATTGTGGAGCACTGTCAGGTAAGTAATGATGCACCTTTGTGCTTGTGCAGCAGCCCCAGCTGCAATTAAAAACAAACACTCTTTCTCTTTCTCTCTTTTCCCCCTGTGCATCCCCCCCACCACATATTCATGCACACACACATACACACTCCCTCTTCTTTCAGTGTTTGGACCAACTCCAGTCCTACCTTCCTCTTTTTCTTCCTACAGTCTCCCTCTATTGCCACTCGCTCATTTATGTCTCTCCTGGGAGGAGGTGGTAATGTCCGAGAGGCCCATTTCTCTCCAACAGGAGCGGACAGGTCCACTCCTCCGAATGAAAAGGGGAAGGGGGTGATTGTAAAACATGTGTCATTACAGTGTCAAAACACCATGCAGGCACAATGACTCCATCCTCCATCCTTCGCCTTCGATGTTTCGGAGGGAATTCATCCCCTAATTTATGGCTCATGAGATAAGCATCCCTGAACTGTGTTGGTGTGCTAAAGGGCTGGCAATGACGAATATCATACATGGGAAGAGCGGCTAATATGAATGCTAATATCGCCCCTGACATACACTAAATCGACCCTGGGTGTGGAACATATGCAGCTTTGGATAAAGCGTTCATGTTTCCATTGGTGGGAGATTAACCTGCGATGGATTTTATTGACATGGTAGTGCCGTGGCTCAGGAGTGTGGGAACAGGAGCGTGTGGGTGTATAGAGGGGTTTGAGATGAGGGGATTTCGCACAACTATAATGGACGTAAAGAAGAAACAATTGCTATGTCCCACTTACAGCACGAAAAAACATGTAAAGCCTGCAGGAATTAACAATGACGCCTCTGGCTTGTAATAACAACAGTGCTTGCAAGAATTCATGTGATTTACAGAAGTTAATGTCACAGAACCAAATTTTCAAAATACATTTATAAATTGTTGCTTAAGTATGTCTTTTGCTAATATGATGCAATAGAATTATTAATATTAAAAATCTTAAAAGAAAAAAATAATGTACAAACTATAAACAGTATTAATATTATGGCTCTATTATTAAGTAAACTATATTAGCCACCTAAACAATTATTTTTAAGAAGCTGGCCGTTTGATTTTCTATGTAAAATTGTAATTTGTAAGTGTAATCATATAATTTATTGCAAACCTTAAAGCTCCCATTGTCGTTTCTCATTTTATACTCTCAACCACTGGTACATTCTCCTTTACAAGGCTATTCTTTCCTTTCTCCTGTCTTACTTTAAAAGTGTGGGAAGTTAGTTTTTGGTCCCAAGACACTTTCCTTCTGTTTGCTCCGAATGTTCGCACTTCTTCTTTTAGCTGCTCCCTTTAGGGGTCACCACAGCAGATCATTTGCCTCGTCTCACCCTATACCTTGCATCCTCTTCTGTCACACCAGCCCTGTGCATCCAAGAGCCTTCTCTGCACCGAATTTGGAAAAAAAGCCTTCAAACATGCTGCTCTTCCCTCCTGGAATCAGCTGCATAAATCAGTCACTTGCATTGATGTTTTAGGCTTCACTGGTGCTGAAGTTCATACATTTTGTGGCCAGTAATGTTGTAGGCATGGAGCTTGACTCTCTGACTGTCGTGGTAGAAATGGGGATCATGTCCAAGTTACGCACAATATTGCACAATCCTTCACACAACCTTCCCGCCATGATGTGCTGGACAGGCACAGAAGCATGTTCAGCAATAGAATCATCCCACCACGATGCACCTCAGGAAATCATTTCTACCTGTGGCTATCAAACTTTACAACTGTCACGGTTCGCAAGGGTGGACTCAATTTGCAGCACACACAAGCAGTAAAAGTTAAGATGGTTTAATGAGAGCCACAGGATTAAACAGAGTAACCAAGGAAATGTGCAACAACAGAGATTAGGAATGCTATCAGCAACCTTGTTAATCAGAGTTCTTGACTGAGGGTTTTATCCCAGTGGTTAGCTTAGTGAGTCCCGTGAGTCCTGTGAGTCAGTGATTTTGTTCTGATGAGGGTAACTCGTTCCAGGCTCGGGCTTAGTGAGTCCAGAGATTCCAAGGCAGGGTGACTTCACGACAGAGTCCTCTTTAGAGGACAGGCAGATTGAACAAAGGAGTCCGGGCTGGCACGCAGTAGTCACTAGAAGCAGGCAGCATAAGGACAAGGTAAGAAACACACAAAGTTAACAAGGGCAAAAATAACAGCAATGTACAAGCCAGTGGCCTGGTTTACTGAACTGAAGAGCAGCTAATAATCCAGCAAGGAGTGAAAGCAAGTCTAGTATAAATACTGAAGCAAACAATCATTCAGAACAGGTGTGCCAGCCACACTCCTCCCAGCCAAGCCCACTCCTGGAACTAAGCACAGTTAGAAACATACACACACACACACACCACAGCCACTCAGATAAGGGAGGGAGATTGAGAACCAAAAGGAGGCAGAGAGAAGCTGGTCCACCCCATGGAGGGCAGGGCACCATGACAACAACTCCTTATGACACCTGGACTAAATCTATTGCCATATCTTATATATACTTATACTTCATATTTCCGTTTATCTATATTTAATTGAGGATCTGCAAAGTAAATAATTTTGCCCCTGAGATTAATAAAGTATTCTGATTCTGATGTATTTGATTTTTACCCTTTATCACTTTTAAATCAGTATACTTATTTTATGTACTGCTGTGTGTATTACTTATACTTATGTGTTTATTCATGTGTGTGTTACCAGTCTGCGTAGCTACTTTGAACGTGCTGCTGTCTGTCTTGGCAAGGACACTCTTGCGAAAGAGATTTTTAATCCTAGTTTTAAAAAAAAGTTAAATAAAATACAAATTAAAAAGTGGTAGAGCAGAAAGCACAACAGTTCCCTTTGAAATGTAGTAATGAGTAAAATAAAATTACTTACATAAAGTTCAAGGCTCTCTAACCCTTTGAAAGACACAGGTTGAAGAAGCTTTGTATAACAATCAAAATAAAAAAATAATTCAATGAGCTGGCAACCTTTAAAACAAGGAAAGGATGAGAGATACAAGATTCAAATGTCTCAACAGTTAAACCTAAAGAAAGCTAAACAAGCTTTCTTGAGCATGTTTTCTTTAATTCTTGCCCCTTTTTTATATTGCAAAAAGCATTCTTTCAAGGACAAGAGCATCACCACATAAATGAATTACTGCATTCTGTTTTCTTTTTCCTTCAGTCACATAATTAAATTAATCACCGGTGGACTTATCGCTCAGGCTGCTAACAGCCTAGCAGTCCTCTGTGGCTGTATATAAATAGGAGTGTATCACAGTGGAGTATAGCATGACTTGGTCTCATGTCTTAGGAATGAAGCTAACAAGACTTGCGTTTTGTCTTAATGAATAAATTAGAAAAGGTAATACATAATACATAGCTGATCCCATGTTGGATGGAGTGATAGATAATACATATCTTTCATTATTTATTTAATGACATTAACATGGTCGGGAGATTTGGAGTCAAGAGTCCAGCATATATAAAGCCTGATTAGAATAGCAATCAGGCTGAATCACCTTACCTCTATCTGACCAGTCCAACAGGCAATTTGGCCTTTAGGGAAATACCAGAGGACCGTAAGAAAATCAAAGTACTGCCAGTGACCATGGATAGCTGTAGTCTGTAGAAGTTGACCAATCACATGCTGAGTGTTATAATTACATTATAATGTTAAATTTATCAAATTACATTTATCAAAGCTGGACAACCCAGTTACTTGTGTTATAGTGTTGATAATCTCATGCAAATTGTAAATGTATCAGTCTGAGTCATTAATGGATCACTTTCCTCGTCAAAGTACCAAGTTATCTGATGATGAAATACAGTCATAAATAATACACAATAAATGCTGGAGGCAGCAGGAACAATATGTATGATATTATAATGCTACATGTCAGTAAACTGTTGCATTTGCTCATCCAGCTTTGGAGCGCCATATTATATCATTTGTGGTGGTGTTTGTGTCACCTAAAGATAGATAGATAGATAGATAGATAGATAGAAAGAAAAGTAAATAAGTAAGTAAGTCTACATTTTCTTTAGACTCAGTGCAGAGCTGAGTTTTGTGGCCTTTTAGCCGTTATAGGTGACCGGTCTCATTTTACATAAGTTAGCATTAAAATATCAACAAGTGTAACTTTAAAACTTACAGTATGTGTTGTATTTTTTGAAAAACCCGTGCAGATTATTATTCATTTACAATGTAAAGCATGAAAAAAGGCGCAAACTATGACCACACTTTGCATACCACAAATTGCATAGTGTTAGAAAAAAATTCTAACGGAGGAAGAAATAAAAACTCTGAAAGTGTGATCTTGTAGTGGAGACCTGGCTGGACAGTGAGATATCTGATACAGTGATTTGGTAATCAGCAGTACCCCGACCCCCCTTCTTTTTCCCCCCTGAAAGCGATTACAGGTTTTAATCAGCCACACAACCCGAGACCAATTAATTGTGGAATAAATTAGCCAGTTTAGCCCAGATCTCGTCAATCAACAGTAGAAGCAGAGCAGGGAAAAGCAGGGGCCGATGGTGCGGGATAGGGCAGGGTTTCACATTGAGGCAGGGACATGAGTTAGGAGCTCAAAAGGCTTCAGGATGCTTATGGGAGTGGTGTGTTGTTGCTGCCCGAACTGCTTCATCATATGTAATTAGATGTGCTCTAAAAGGCAACCAGAAACATATAAACACTCATGTGAAAGTCAATAGCTATGGTAATCAATAGTTAGTGACTCGAAGATAAATTTTCATTCCTGATATACCAATCTGCTGTTCTGTCATAAATGTGTCACTTTTTATAACATTGCTTTGCACATTCAGTGGTTCTTTTTGATCACGAAAAAACAATTAAAAGTGCAATAAACAACATTCAGAACGTCTGGCAGTCGTAGACCAAAACATATTGGTGCATCAGCCACACCTCCTCCTTCCTTTACTTTTTATTTGAAACCAGAAAGGTTCCTTTACTTCCTTCCTGTTTTTATTTATTTACTTTTTAGCTCATGTGTTTGGTGACTGATTAACAGTTCTCTGGGAGTTTTGATAGCACTTACAGTAACATAACATGTTGTCATTACCTTGGGTAACATTAATTTTATTTTCCCTGTCCCTCCTCTGCTTTGCTTCATTCTGCCTGTCTGCTTCACCCAAGCAGCAACCTCTGGAGCTCAAAGATGAAGCCAATGAGGACATCCCATAATTTCGAGGGTGCTGCCAAAGGCGTTCACTGACCCATGGGCACAGGCAAAAAAATTGTTTTTGTTCCTTATTTCCCTACTCATGGCAACTGGGTGATTTTTTTTCTCTCACTCCTTTAAGTTTGATTAAGGCATAACAGCCTGGGAACCTCTTAATCACTCAGTTCAGGTGTTTTATTCAGTCCTATATTGCCCCAAGTATATAAAATCAAGAACCTAGCCAATGTGTCTGCTGTTACAAACTTTTGTGAAAGAACACATCACTCTGAAGAACTCACTGAATTCAAGCATGGTTCTGTAATAGGACACTACAGTCAAACAAGTCAGTTTATGAAATTTCTTCCTTCCTAGATATTCTACATTCAACTGTAAGTGGTATTATCGTAAAGTGGAAGCGCTTAGGACCACAGCAATACAACCATGAGGTGACAGCCAACGTGAAGTTACAGAGCAGGATTGTTGAGTGTTGAGGCGCTTATGATTTGAAAGTCATGAGCTCTTTGTAACTGCAGAGTTTAAAACCTCTTTGGGTATTAATATCGGTGCAACAACTGTGCGCTGGGAGCTTCATGGTTTGGGTTTTTGTGGCCTGACAACTTCATGCAAGCCTTACATTACATCACCAAGCTCAATGTCAAGTGTTGAACTGAGTGGTTCAAGCCACCACTGGACATGGGAGCAGTAGAGTCTTCTGTAGAGTGATGAATCACATTACTGACTGACTAAGGGATAAGTCTGGGTTTGGTGACTGCCAGGAGAACATTACCTGCCTGACTGCACTGTGCCGACCAGAGTTTGGTGGAGGAGGGATAATGCTTCTGGGGTAGGCCTTAGTTCCACTGAAGAGAAATCTTAAGGCTTCAGTTTACCAAGACATTTTGAGCAATTCTATGCTTACTTTGTGGGGACATTTTGGGGAAGGTCCTTTTCTGTTTGAGCCTGAATGTGCTCCAGTGCACAAAGCAAGGTCCATCAAGGTATGGCTGGATAAGTTTGGTGTGGAAGAACTTAACTGTCCCACACAAAGTCTTGACCTCAACCCTACTGAATAGCTTCGGGATGAACTAGAATGAAGATTGCATGCCAGGCCCTCTCATCCAACATCAGTGTTTGAACAGTGATGACAAGGCAAAAATTCCCAGAGACACTCCAAAATCTTGCAGAAGACTAGCCCGTCAGTGCTACTGTTTGCTAATCACTCCTCACCTCTATTCTCTCATCCTAATATGTTTATGGATAAAACCCGTGGGTGGTTTACATCAATATCAATGGTTTTACTGTGACACATGGTGAAAGAGGGAGCAGATGAGAGTAGCAAAACAGCAGTGAAGACTTTCACACTGAGCTAAAATGAAACAGGTGCACAAAATTACGTAAAGAATCAAATAAAATACATTTACGTTTTAATTATTTCTTTTGTCTGTTCACAGACAGGCACAGGCATGTTCCAGACTGCACTGAAATTTCCTTTTAACAAAGCAGCATGAGAAGCCCCTCAAGTTTATTCTGAACCATTTGAAAAGCTGGAACAGAGACTGCTACGGTTGCATTACAACACATTTCATTTTCTTCTAACGGTACGTTTACTTCAGTGCATCTTTACATAGTAAATACTTGTTTGCTGCAATATTAATGTTTAACATTTCTAATACAGAATCATTCAAAATATATATTAAAGTGAATAGACAGTAGTCTTTATCTAGAGACATTTTTTCACAGATATGATCAATCTGCCCATATGAGAAATTTCCTGACATCAGCATTCAAGTATCCTATTAGGCTTTCCACCACTTACCTGGGGTATCTAACCAATCAGCCACTCTGTGGTCCTGGAGGTGGGGGTGGCAGAGGGGTAGAAAGGGCCTCTAGGGTTTATCTGTGGAACATTCGAGGGAGGCAGGCAGGGTTTGATGGGCGAATCACACTTTAGTGTATGGTGAAGGCAGTATGACTAATGTGTGGAATGGGACATTTACATAGGAGAGGCAGGCTGTGCTTGCAGTCTCCCAGAGGTATGTATGGCTGGCCCAGCGCTGTGTCTGCCGCCTGTCCTCAGGGCTCCCTCTACCACTTCATTTCCATGCTCCATTTTAGATCAAGGCTTCTCTAATATTTCCACATTATCCAAGGAGGCAATCTAAGATTGGAATTTGATCCACTTTGAAGGGGTGTATCGTCACACGTTCCCTTCTGTGTTTCTTAAGAGTTTTTTGTACCTGTGGTAAGACTTACTTCGGTAATTGTTGTTACGTGTAAATACTTAAATTATAATAAAATGGAAATCATTAGGGTGTAGGATTAATTTATTTTCACTTCTCACATGAATCTACAATGACACATCTCTTCACTGATGTTTCTGTTTTGCCTCACTCCTCATTTTCACCTGTGACAAATTTCACACACAAAACAAAATGATTAGGTTAGCACCAGGAGACGATCACATTGCATTGGAAATTGAAAATTACGCAGCACAACAGTAGGTATTTATACACATATTGTGACTACTATAACTCATTCTGCGGGAAGTAATTATTACTGACAAACCTTCTCAGCTTGAACATTATTAGTGCGCATTAACTAGCACTCCCCTTTGTAATTGTACATGGCGAAAGCAGCAGGTTGGAGGGTAAATTAGTGGAGGGCAGAGCCAAAGGGAGAGACAGAAAAGATTGGAAAGTTAATCTTGAACAGAAGATGGAGAACCAGAGGGTTCAGACAACAAGAGGAAGGAGCGCTGGGGGAACAATGGATGTGAATATGATAAACAACAACATGGATGAAACTACATGTTTTGCAGGCCGTCTCCCTTCGGACCCGTTTTCTTCTGCATACCATATTGCTGTTGCTTTAATTAGGTGTGCGAGGAGTGTTTGTGTGTCTATGTACTGTATATGACTACATGTGTATTTATTAAAGATTTTTTCAGTTGAGATAGATGAGGAGAGAGATGGAATGAATTTTCCCCTGCGTCTCTCTAACACCCGGCTCACGTTGGCGCTCAGCTGGGCCTGATGCCTACTATTCTGACATCCTATCTTTGATTCTCCCCTTTGTTTGCTTTATGTCCTCTAAGTGTTGAAGATAAAGGCTTATTTCACAGACAGGAAAGAAACTGCCAGTTTTTTCTTCATTTTTTAGGATTTACCAATACATGTCTTGTAAATTAGGCTGGTGCAATTTTAGTTGTCCCTGGGGCTTGGATTGTGTTAGGAAAAAACTACATGTAAGAGACAGACGGGGATAATATTTTTGCAGGCAAATTCAAAGCCATTTAGGAGCAAGTCTATTGTGACCGTGGACCAAAGAGATTAGCACCTTCCGTCTACTTTTCACTTTATATCTTTTACTGCATATTACTATTACTGCCAATGTGGATTACTATTTAATTAGTTTTTTAAGAAGTTATACATAATAAAGTATCCCAGCATCTTTTGAAACCCCTAGGAGATTAAAAAAAGGAATAAGACCTTATGATAAATCAGTAGAGACAGTGGATTTCCCACTTTGGGTAGCCTGGGCTTTACCATTGAGTGATTTTTAATGTATGAGTCAGGTGAGCTGCAACCTGATTAATTAATTCTATTCAAACACAATTTATACAGTGTGATTCCATTAGACCAATTCACTTCTCTGTTTTTTGTTGGTGCCCTGAATAAAGAGAACAATAAGTTTAATATAGAAATCATATATTTAGACAAATATTAAAACATAAACAATATAAATGTAAAATAGATTGGTAAAAGATTAAAAGAAAGTAGCTTAACACATAAACTAACTGTTATGTACACTATATGGAGAAAAGTATTGCACCACACCTAATAATTATTAAAAGGTGTATAATTCAGTTCCATTGTCACAGGTGTATAAAATCAAGCTCTTAGCCATGAAGTCTGCCTTTTAAACAACGTGGGTCCTTCTAAACAGCTCACTGAATTCGAGTGTGGTACAGTAACAGGATACCACCATTGCAACAAGTCAGTTGGAGAAATTTTTTTCCCTGATTGATGTGCCACCATCAACTGTAAGTCATATTATTGCAGGAACCACAGCAACCAAGCCTTGAAGTGGCAGACCATATGAAGTTACAGAGGGCTGAGGTGGATTAAAATTGCATTAAAATTTGCTTAACGCTCTGCGAAGTTCCAAACTTCCTCTGGCATTGACATCAACACAAAAACTGTGCACCGGGAAGCTTCACGGCATGGGTTTTCTTGGCCAAACAGCAGTATGCAAGCCTTACAATGCCAAGAGTCAGATGGAGTTGTGTAATGCACTCCACAGCTGGACTGTACAGTAGTGGAAATGTATTCTGTGGAGTGGCGAATCCCGCTTCTCTCTCTGGACAATTCTATGCTTCCAACTTTGTGGGAGCAGTTCAGGGAAGGCCCTTTTCTCTTCCAGTGTGACTGTGTCCCAGTGCACAAAGCAAGGCCCATAAAGGTATGGTTGGATGAGTCTGATGTGGAGGAACTTGACTGGCTCACACAGAGCCCTGACCTCAACCTGATCAAACAGCTGTGGGATGAACTACAATGGGCACTGTGAGCCAGGCCCTCTCATTCAACATTAATGTCTGACCTCACAAATGCCCTTCTGGATAAATGAGCAAAAATTCCACAGACACACTCCAAAATCTTGTAGACCGCCTTCCCAGAGGAGTGGAAGGTGTTATAGCTGCAAAGAGGGGAACAACTCATTATTACCGCCTATGGGTTTAGAATGGAATATCTTAAAATCTCATCTGGCCCAATACTTTTGTCCTTATAGTGTATAATCTGCTATAAACATTCTAAATAACCTTAAAAGCACTGAAAGTGATTCATCATAAGTACAGGAATTCCATAGATGTCACAGTCTTGAATTTAAAGGTTTATTCTGTTCTATATAATATATGGAAGATTCTATAACTCATTGAGCTCCTTTCTAGAGAAGGTTCATAAACCTGTTCTAACAAGTACCACCCTGTAAGGTAATGATGTATTTCACATTTTTTGTGTTTCTTTCAGTAGGGAAAATCATAGTCATATATAAATTTGAGAATTTAACAACATATCAAATTTCAATCAAAATATCTTGCACAAAAACTCCTTTCATGAGTGTTGCCCCTTTCATGATCCTTCTTTACACTAGCACTGCGTCAAGCTCCTTGAATTTGACCTTTGTTTGCCTGTACCTTTGTATTTGCAGGCAAACAAAAATGGGGCCAGAATGCTGCCTTGTTGTGTAATAAGAATGTAATACCGTCCAGATGGCGGAGGTGAGGATTGACATCCCGAAAAACTCACAGGCACAAATGCACTACTGTGAACATAATGACAGGAACCAACATCTACAACACCAGTAAATAAGATGGAAACATCTCCAGTGTAATTAAAAAGGCATGGCACAGAATGCTTTTCCAATATCTAGTTTGGCTAACATGTCACTGCTGAGTGTAGTCTTACTGAGGAGTTGAGAGGTTTATGTACTGCTGCCCACACACTTCATCTAAGACCTGTAGGATGATGCAAAGGGGCAAAGAAGAGATAAATACTGCTGGACCTTTTTGGCCAGACAAGCACCTATTTGAGCTCTTACCCTCTGGAAGACAGTTCTGGTGCATGAGTGCAGCAGCACCTGCCACAACAACAGTTTCTACCCGAAGGCAATCACCATCCTCAATCTGCCCTTCTGAATCTACAGATCCCCACCTCTGCCCATGTCACACCAGAAGCCTGCTCAACGTTCACACATTTTTATGTCAACCTAGCTGAATGGCACAAGTAAAACACAAGTTGAGGTTTGTTTGACACAGAACTGGGCTGTCTTGCTTTTTTGGCAATCTGCAGCAGCCCTGCTACACACCTGTCTTGACAAATTTAAATGGGGGCATCAACATTTTGGGATTTTTACATAGTGTTGAGGCCTGTACATTTATTTTGCGCATTTTAAGGTCCCTGATTCGAGTCCAGGTGGCGACACAAACCACTCTCACTATAGGAGGGTTGCATCTGAAAGGGCACCTGGTGTAAAATCTGTACCAAACTACCTATGCAGATTTATCCACTGTGGTGACCCCATGGGGAAATACAAGGGAGCAGCTGAAGGAACTTGCTCACGTTAAATCAATTAATCAGATATGAAAACATATAATCAATCAGTGAGTTATGCTAAGAATGAGGGCAGGGTATTTTCAAAAGGGAAGGAAGCATTTACAAAATAAAACAAAAACTTTCCAACATTCCTGTTTTGAACTTGTGAAAATTCAACGTAAAACACGTACTTACTCCCATTTAAGGAAGAAATAGAAAAGTTGGAACATCAAAAGTTTACTGTGCACAATTCAAGATAGCTCACAGTTAAGTCGATATAGTATTTTTTAAAGGATTTTACAATTTGCTGGTACTGTACAAAAAGAAAATTTTATATAAAACGTCGTACAGAAACACATCAGTCTTAGTTATGTGTAACTGGCTTATAATGCACAACTCCAATTAACCAGGTCACATTCCCCATAAAACCATCCAGCTTGCTTAAAGTGATTAATGACAATTGTGATGGGAGCTGAAATTTAAAAAAGAAGAGAAAAAGAGATTTTTTTCCATCAAAGGGGTCATGAGAAAAAGTGGCCACATCCTCTTGCTTGCTTGCATTCCCAGGGTGGATATCTTTCTTCCATCTCAGTCTTTTCAGTTGCAAGCTTTCTTTTCAGCAATGCAATGCTGCACAGCATGAAGCACGCAGCAACAGTTAGTTTAGCATGGGGGGAGGAAGCAGAGGATATAAACACCACAGTTAAAGAAACTAATTCTGGCTTGGAAAACCACACAGATGGAGTAATTTGATTATTATAATCCTCCTTATTTTGTGCTGTAAAACACACACATTAATTTTAATCAAAAGCTTTTGACAGTTCATTTCATGTGCTGATTTGCTTGTCTTGATTCCCTGAAATTTTGATGAAATTAGCATGTTGTCTTACAGTGCATGTTTATGTTAAGATGAATGTCACATTCTTGGGACTATAATAAAGATTTATTTTGTGCTAGCGATTAATTTTGGGTTTTTCTTTTAGTTGAGATTTGACAGCATAAAATACCGGCTGACTCTGAGAGAAGTACCCTTTAACATGTCACTGGAAATGAGATGAGAAGCTGCAGGAAGTAACCTCTTACAAATGTTACATTTACACTGTGAGTGGCTTAAAGAACGTGGGCTGTCGAGCCTTGCGAATGGGTGACACAGGGCGATGCTGGGCAGGGAGGGAATGGCGAGCGTGGGTGAAGCCTCCTTGACCCTGAGTAACGCAGTGGGTGTGGATGGGTGGGGGTGAGGGTGGCCTTTCTGGGGCACTAAGTGCTCTGCTTGTCCAGCCCTGGCAGGTGAACTGGCAGGGGCTTCACCCTGAGGTTGGAGGGCTCAGCACTGAACACTGGCACTAGATAGGGGTTCTGGGATACATCCTGACTGAGAATACGTGTGT
>VUQH01032185.1:0-57585 GCA_015106775.1 Etroplus canarensis
ATCTAATCTAAACTAGAGTAAACACTTGTAGATCTGACCCTTACTGATAAAATTCTGAGTATATGAGTAAAGCAGGATGAATATGAATGACAAACCTCCTGCTGATAGCATTAAAAAGCTATCAATAATGCACAATGTCATAATAAAACAGCTGCTGTTTTATTCAACCAAATAGACCAGTAATTTAAATTTTAAACATTACAACACTGAGAAAACCTAAACCATAGGCAATCACAGTATATATAGCATATGCCTAAAAATTCAGTTAATCTGCAGCTATGTATATAGAGAAAGTGATAACACTGTTAATCACCTTTAAATTTCCCACCCTGCGATTAATAAAATATTCAGATTCTGAAAGGTTGTACTGCAGTTTTCTGTTTTACACATACAGTACATGTGAATAATCTACAGCAGTGAATCTCTAAGTTGGTGCTCAGATGGTTGTCTGCCCTTGCAGTCAAAGTCTGCTGAACAGTGAGATTTGGCAATGACAGAGGTATCTGTGGTTTGCCATCTCTACCAAATGCAGTGAAAGTGTGCTGTGAAACAACATTTACACATTCATTTACTCTGTAAAAATCCAATATCGGGTCTTCCCACAACATACCACCTTCACCTCTCCTGAAAAAGTAATCTATTAAGCCTCTGGGCCAAGCTGAAAACTGCTGAAAGTCAGTTTACTGAGAGAAATTCTGGATGATGTTAAACATTTCTCTTTCCAAGTCACTTTGGTGATGAAAGTAGTACTTCCAAACAAAAGAAAACATATTTTATAGACGCAAAGGCACACAAGTGGAATAGCAATACTACAAACTACATGACACACTGGTGTAACAATTTTGAGATTATTTCTATCAAACCGAGCCATTAGTTTTGGAGATAATTCAATTGCAGTATCTAATTTTGGAGACACTGCTTATGAAGCCAGACATTAGAAATTGAGCTTGGCTATAATTTACTAAAAGAAATTTTGCACCATACAAACACCTGCCTCCAAAAGATTTCAGAAAAAGAAAAAAATCAGCAGTATGCCCAGTGTTAACCTGTTCATTCTGCACTTTTGGTTCTGGTTTGGTTCATTAATACAGTGCAGGAAGACTTATTCAGAGTTGGCCAATAGGTTGCCTGTCAAAACTTCTGTTATTGAGAACCTCACCATGGAGGAGGCTCACTGATGCTTGTCGTGAGATGTGAGACAGGAGGAGAAAACGCAGTAAAGCTACCCATAAAACACTCAGTCATGCTTGAGCTGCACACCCAGAACAGGTTCACATTTAGATTGTAGAAGCTGTGTGTGGTTTCAGGGTGTGAGGGTGTATATATGTGTATCTGTGTTTGAATTCCTGGTCTATTTGTAATGTCAGTACTGACGTATGGTTACAACTCTGGGGTTTCCCCATTAAGCAGGAGGCAATCTGGTAAAGGGGATGTACTGGGTAAGACTGCAAATAAGGCAATCCATCATGAAATAGAGTGAAACATGGGTTGAAAACCTGCCTAATTACAACTGCACACTGTATGCCGCTGCTTTATGCAGAGGAAAGTTTATTTTCAAGTGCTCACATTTATCCAAAAATGAACCTTTACTAGTGTGAGCCATGAACCTGTGAAAATTAAAACCCAAAGTTGGAGAGAGCATAATAACATGAGCTTATGCCTATATGTATAGTTAAACTGAAGGAGCACAAACAAAAAAGAATGGATTGTGCACAGCTTGCAGGAGAATAACATGGGAGATGGGAAAGCAATTAAGGGGACTTAAAATAAAACAAAACACAGCATGTCACCAGTGGTGTCAAGCTCTGTCACTGTTTTAGCAATGACACTCGGCGTTCTTTGCAAGCTGAGAATGAATCACTACAAACCTTCACACTAATAGTAGCGCCTAATATGCACACACAGCAACAGTAACACAAACACTGAACATATACTCTACAACAGAGAGCTGCATGTTGATGTCAGGAAACACTTTCTATTTTTTTATTGCAGCAGTTAATATTAAAGTTATACTAACTTAACTCTCTTAACTTAACTCTTAACTCTTAGAAAGTACACCTGGTGCATCTGGCAATTATTCTTTAATACATGCAAATCAGTTTTAATAAAAAAGTGCAGAAGTCACAAGTTCACTGCTCAAATTTTCAGAGGCTGAAATGACCATTATAAGGTGTCTTAACAAAGCTAGATAAATCAAGGAAGGCTTAACCAGATACTGCATATAGACTACTCAGAAAAGCATTTTTGATGTGGTTTAAAATGTAATAACACACAGAAAAAGATGTGCATACACATTTGCACACTCAACATCCAGAGGTATGTTATGTTCAACTATGACAATTTTATATAACCCTATATATAAAATCCATTTCAGTACTCCAGTTTGTTATGTCCATTATGTCTCGGATCTCTGACAAGTTTCACCTTGGAGTCAACCACAGGAAACTTGAGGTAGACAGAGTCCGATGGGTAACTTATCACACATGACAGAAAAGACAAGGTTAGGGCTCTGAGGACACAACAAGATTTTTGCCAAAATAGGAAGGTAAGGTATTTATCAGCTGTTGCACTCAGTGTAATACGCTGATAAAAATGAACAGAAGCAGGGCACAATCTCAGGACACAATCTCCACCTTGTCGCAATAACAGTCTATTTTGTGTTGCATTCATTTATACCGATGTATACTGATTTATAAAGGCACATGTATATTTTTGATATTCAGTCATAATAACAAACCATGCCATTGGTGACAAATTGTGAAGTGGTTTGACTTTGTAAATGCAGGTGAGAGAATGATGACAAAGCTTGCCAAGTTACTGTAATACTATCAAAACCCTACCAAAAAGATTTTTTTGTTTGACACCAGACAAGCATTGCTTTTTTAAATTACTCTTATCAGACACTTGCCGTGCATTGCGTCTTTCTACCATTATAGTTCCCGACTGCAACCACCGACCTCTTGCTATGATGTTGAGACAAGTGCTACAGAGGTGGCTGACAAGGGCTTTTTTCCTGAAATTTACATGCATATTTACTATCAACTGACCACTGAGCCCTCACAGACTTAAACCAATAGCACCTGCATCCTCAGCTGAAATCCATGAGCAGCAAAAATACTGGAACACTCTTAAAACCTGAAGAACAGTCATTTCTGTGTCTAATACAGAAAAGCTTATGTTTCATAGTTTAATCCCATTATTATAATGTGGTTTGAAGGTGTTGCTTCTTTCTAATACTTTATAAACTGACTACAGAGGGCACATAAAGACGATAAGCCAACACTCAAGCACTCACTGATTTAACAGAGGGATGAAACAGAGCCTTCAGAGAATTTTAATAAACACATATTCATCTGTGAGCCTGTAGTCAGTTGAACTGGAATTGGTTCAGTCTGACATGTTTCATTCCAGATCCTGTCTCATATCAACCTGAGGGTGAAATGATGGAAATCTGATTCTTATTTTTACAGTATTAAGAAAAGATAATGGTATTGTTTCCTCTAAGAAGGATATGCAATACTTGCTTTCAGAATTACGTGTAGCCTACAGTTCATTGTGTGGGGAGACTGGAAAGGTTGGTTGGTGAAGGTGCATTATAGAAAGGAACTCGCACATACAAAATTATGAGTTTAAAGTTAGTCAGAATTGTTCTTATGTGTCTGTTAATTTGCAATAAGGAATTTACATTTTGATCATAAATAGTCTAAGTAGTCCAAGCACAGATGTTACTAACAAAATTGATCAAGGTTCTATTTTATTTAGGTTTAGAGGCTTAAAATGGTGGCTGTAAAAAAGATCTACTATAGAGAAAAAAATTCTTATATATTTTATTTAGTAAAAGGTAAAGAAACATCCAACCTAATTAGCAATCATAATAAGTTATGAGTGATTCTTTCAAAGTTAAATATAATATAACAGCTATTTTCAGCCTCTCAAAGGGTTGCAACAGCAGATGAATACACATGCTTGAATTGGCACTGATTTTTATGCTGGATACCCTTCCTGACAACACCCTCTCATTTTATCTGGGCTTTGTACATCTTAACATTTTTGGGATTCTGCTCTGTAGTATTGCTTAATAAGTGTTGAATTGCCAAATAATATATTACTTAAACTCTACACCTTAATAAATCATGTTCAGTTTCTTCAAATGATCACTCCTTAGTGAACTGTATTTCTCTACAGGCAGTCTGTTTATAGCATTGAACTTTGTATTGTATGGCAACACATCCTTGGAATATAAACCTATTTGTTTCTCACTTAAGGTTCAGAGGGTACAAAGTGGTAAAGCAGGACATGACACTTAACGTGGAACCGGATGCCACTGAACCCCTCTCTTTTGTGTCTTGCAAGTCAACAGATTGATGCATGAATCAACACTGTCAAACAAAATATCTCAACTTATCTTTTACCTTTGTTCTTTAGTTAACTTTGTGTGAAGCTCTGCTAATGTTTTCCCTAATGTTACCTGTTCTATCCATGTGCATTTCTTTTTTAACAAAATCCAGCACTCCAAAACACTTCAGACTGATGCTCAAATTAAGCGGATTTCTTTAATGCATTTTTTTTCCAGATCTGCCAGATGACTGTATGAAATTCCGTATTCATTTCTAAAAAGACTTTTTTTGCTGACAAACTGGAGACTACTTGTATCATTTATAATTCATGCCAGGGCTTTTAGTGAATCAATAAGTAGCAGAACTAAATTGCTTCTTGCCTCAAACTACTTTTATTTGATAATGCTGCTCTACTTCAGACCACATACCTGGGAAGGAAGCCTAGAGAGATTTGTAAATGGAAAATCCCACCAATTCTTTTTTTCTGTTTTCTCCGATTGACCCATTTCCTCCTGTACAATGTGGCAAAATGTAAATATCCACTTGTCAAGATTTAACATGTACCGAAAGAAGAAGCCATGGCTGACCACTGAGTAACAAAACAATTGTTAACAAAACTTACTGTTTTTAAGACATTTTTGCTAATACTGAATTCATTCGTATTATATTACTACATTATAGTCATCCCTCTCGCTCTCTCCCCTTTTCTCTCTTTCTTCCTCTCTCTAATGAGCTGTCTTGACGGGCTACGAACAGGACAGGTGAGCTCAGCACCTCAGTGCTCATTATCTGGGTGGACAGGTAGTCAGGCCAAATGTATGGGAGAGAGCAGGGTAGCTCATTCTGATCTGTTGTCATGGTGACTTCTACAACCACTAATGAGACTTCAGCATTCTTCACTATACAATCTATTGTCTGTGGGAGTTCATACTGTACTAAAGTTGAGACTATCTACCTTCTACTTAAAATCACACACTCCAACTCCAAAGAAGCAAGCTAATATTGTTTATTGGAGTAATTTCAGATAAGTTAGGAATTCTATTCTAACAGTGAGTGAGAGAATTTTTTTTTTTTTTGGGAGGGGGGGCTTTAGTTTACATTCAGTCATCCAAAGGAACAAACAGTGCACAAGAGAGGTGAAGAAGAGAGTGCAGGTAGGGTAGAGTGGGTGCAGATGAGTGTCAGGGGTGCTTTGTGACAGAAGGATAGCAGCAAGAGTGAAAGGGAAGGTTTACAAGATGATAGTGAGGCCTGCCATGACGAATGGTTTGGAGACAGTGGCACTGATGAAAAGACAGGAGGCAGATCTGGCGGTGGCAGAATTTAAGATCTAACCACGATGGACAGGATTAGAAATGAGTACATCAGAGAGACAGCTCAAGTTGAGAAGTTTGGAAACAAAGTCATAGAGGCAAAACTGAGATGGCTTCAATATGTTCAGAGGAGGGATAGTGGATATATTAGACAATGGAGCTTCCAGCCAGCAGGAGAAGTGGAAGACTGCAGAGAAGGTTCATGCATGTTGTGAAGGATTGGTGTGACAGAAGAGAATGCAAGGGATAGGATGAGATGGAGGCAGATGAACCACTGTGGCGACCCCTAGCAGGAGCAGCCCAAAGAAGAAGAATTTACATTCTCTAAAGTTATTAAATTACCTTTTCACCACACAGTGTGAAAACCAATATGAGAGTATTCAGTCCTGTGGAAAAACTAACTACACCCCATGATGCAGCAGCTTGTAGCCCCATCTTTAGCGGCAATAACTTTAACTAATCATTTTCTTTATGCCTTTATCAGTGGAGTAATTTTGGCCCACTCTTTTAACAGCACCATTTCTGTTCATTTAAGTTTGCGGGCATTCGTTTATGCACAGCCCTCTTAGGGTTCATCACCACATTTCAGTTGGGTTGTGGTCTGGACTTTGACTGTGTCATTGTAATATTGTTTTCTTTTTTAGCCATTCTGTTGCACGAATGCTCATTGTCCTGTTATATGACCCAGATTCGCCCAAGCTTTAGGTGTCAGTCAAATGACGTCCCATTTGACTCTAGAATACTTTGGTATACAAAGAGGATTATACTCAATGACTCAAAGCTGCAAAACAAGCCCAAATCATCACCTCTCAACCACTAGGTTTGACAGTTGGTGTGAGGTGTTTTTGGTGATATGCTGTTTGGTTTTCACTAAACATGATGCTGTGCATTATGGTCAAACATCTCCACTTTTGTTTTGCCTTTCCAAAGAACACTGTGCCAGAAGTCTTGTGGTTTGTTTATGTGCAACTGTGCATACCCAAGCTGTGCTGCCATGCTCTTTTTAGAGAGAAGATGCTTTCTCTTGCTTTCCCTTCCAAACAAGCCATACTTATTTGGTATTTTCCCACTTGTATGGTTATGAACATTTAACACGCTAACTGAGGCCTGTATAGTCTGAGATGTAGCTCTTGGGGTTTTTTTGTGCAATTTCTCACACCATTGCACAGTCTGACCTTGGGGTGAATTTGCTGGCAAGTTCACTCCTGCTGAAATTGTGGAATTGTGTTAACACATACCAGACCAGCAAACTAGCAAAACTTCTGTTTTTATAGAGGTGGTTGCACTGACTGATGATCAGTTAATCAAGGGCATTTTATTTACCCCCAATAGCTACTTACTCTCTTAACTCCTATGGAAGTAGCGAGGGTGTACGTGGTTTTTTCACAGGACCACATGGAGTCCTGTGAAAACTTTCTTTCTCACATGACTGTAGATAATACTGTATACAATACAAGACTGCATAATGTTTACAATAAAGGTCTTGCTCAAGTCACTGGATGGGTTTACAGTATGACATCGTCTTATCACACAAGAAAAGCCAGAAGATTGTATTAGAATGACTCATCTTGGCTCCAAATGTGACAATGGCCCAGATTCATCCAAAAGCTCAATTGTTCACACGCTCACATGCACAAGGAATCGGCCACATCATTTCTAGGAAATCAATCTGACTTCACATGTGGTAAATGGATTGTAAGGTGTGAGTTAATGAAAATGTACATGGACATAGGCAAGTGAAAAAAAGGAGTGAAAGGGAGATTTTTTTTTTAAAAAAGAGTCAAGAGAATTTGGATTAAACAGATGAAGATAAAAATGGGGGGAAATTGCTAAAGCTAAAGAAATCAAAAATAACCGTAAATTTAAAAGGACCAAAACTTCCCATCAACTGATTTAATCAATACATGCAATGATATTTGCTTAGTTCAAAGTCTGATTTACTATATTTCTTTGTGCAATAGAGCAACTGAAAAAAATCATCAACACTGGTACACTGGGTCAAAAAATATGGAAACTATAGTGCATTTAGAAGCACCGTCATAGATTAATAAAGACATAAACAGACAATAAACAATAACCCTTTACAATATACTGTATAAAGCTAAGGTCACCACACAAACATGCTGTCCTGTTTTTATAGCTTTGTTAGGATAAAGGATTACCTATTTTATCTGGTGATGTGGTTTTTTTCTCCTTTTTTGGAGACAAAAACTGAGTTCCTATTTACAGAAGAATAAGCAGATTTAGATGTTTTCAGACGCACAGCCAGTACCATCCCATCTTTGGTTTTGGTCTTTCTGAATTGCTCACAATAAAAAGAAATATGAAAAATTACTATAAGCATAAAATAGCAGTGGTTGCTATACTGTCTGTGCTACCCTGTGCTCTGTGACAGCACAGGGTTGTTTTCATTTGCCGGGGGAAACAGAAGCTAGATAAAACACTTCACACTATCTCTACATAAAACTCAGTGCTATTGAGGAAGATTTCCTACCTGTCCGATCTCGGATGGCGAGGTTTTTCCCTTTCTTTAGGACAATGTCCAGCTGGTACATGGCTGGAGTAGGAGGCTGAGGTGGGGGCTCTGCATTACTGGGCCCCACTATATTGATGCCCTGTAAAGATAAAACAATAACCAGGTTGGTATGCCAGTCCTGTCTAAATTACTTTAGGAATATACTGTAATTCTCACAAAGATGTAGAGAGGAAAACCCAAAGTGAGAAGAGTAAACAAATAATCTTTTTCATTAGTAATTAAAAAAACAAAAGCCAGACAAAAAGAAATCTCTACTTACAAAAGTGAAAAAATTAACACAAGGTACACATTTTAAGCTTCACTTAACTCTACTTAACAAAACAACAAGAAAGCACATATACAACATTTGACTGACTAGATAACTGCAAAACTATTAATTTTTTAAAAATCCATCAATCCATACATACATACAAGCATACATCTTCTGCTACTTATCCGGGTTCAGGTTGCAGGAGCAGAAGCCTGAGCAGAAACACTCAGACCTCCCTCTCACCCAGGCACCTCCTCCAGCTCTTCCAGGGGGACACAAGCGCATTCCCAAGCCAGCCAAGAGATATAATCCCTCCAGTGAATCCTGGGTTTGCCCCAGGGCCTACTTCCAGTGAGACATGCCCAAAACATCTCAACTAGGAGGCACCTGGGAGGCATCCTAACCAGATGCCCAAACCACCCTTAACTGGCTCTTTTCAATGTGCCAAAGTAGCAACTCTACTCTGAGCCTCATCCCAAAGAAGCAAGCTTTTCACCCTATCTCTAATGGACAGCTGAGCCCCCGATTCGGAGAAAGCGCATTTTGCATCCATGACCTCATCCTTTCAGTCACTACCCATAGCTCATGATCATAGATCAACTGGTAAATTGACAGCCTTGTTTCACATTTAGCTCTGGCTTTACCACAGGGTCCACATTACTGCAGATGCTGAACCAATCCATCTGTCAATCCCCTGTTTCTCTCTCCCCTCACTCATGAACAAGACCCAAAGATATTTAAAGTCCTCCACTTGAGGCAATGACTCCCCCTGATCCAGAGTGGGCGCTCCAGCCTTTTCTGGCTGAGGACCAGCATCTTGGAGGTGTTAATTCTCGTCCCAACCGCTTCACATTCAGCTGCAAACCACTTCAGGGCAAGCTAGAGGTCACTGCCTGACAAAGCCAAAAAAACATCATCTGCAAAAAGGAGAGAGGTGATCCAAAGCCCACCAAAGCGGAAACCATCTGTCACTTGGCTGTGCTTAGAAATTCTGTCCATAAAAGTTATGAACAGAATCAATGACAAAGGACAACCTATGTAATTTTTGCTGTGAGTAAGGGCCCTGTTACACCATGACGATTTATCAAGCTTATCCCGACACATCCAAATTCCTCTAAAACGCTGGCATACGCAGAACAATGATGTTAAATGGATGTATACACAATATACTGCTAACATATACAGAACGTAATACCAACGAATGCTAGCGTACTGCCTGCATTCACTCCCCTTAAACGCACCACATATGCAATTATTCCGCAGCTGTGTGTTATAAACACGTTCAGTACGACTGGATCACGTCAAATACATCTACAAACGTCAATATACATTGGAGGCATGCTTGATATATGTTGCTGTTCTGTTTTTAGCTTTTTTAGGTTGGTTGCTTATTTGGTGCAAAAAATAAGAGAAGCCTTTTCTCCAACATCCCTACAAAGGATGAACATAATTACATAATATACTGTGTGTCACATGTAAAGTCTGATAACTACTGGAAGACTTACAAGCATGTAACCTCGTGAAAGCTTCCAAGAATCAAGCTGTTGGAAAGGGTCATTGCTGTGGATTCACATGCCCATGATGTAGCCTTTAGGTCAGTGCCACACTCCAGTTTGACAGGAAAACCTCACTGGCTGTAATAGTGATTGGCCACAGAGCCCTTTTACCAGCCACATGATGTACAAGGCTATACTAAGATCCACAATAACTGCCTTTACTTTTCATTATTTTGTACTTATTATTCTACTGCCCTCATTTCTTTTATGTGTGGGCATTCCTGTCATGTCTAACCAGCTATTGTACTCTAAGATGCAGCTAAAAATACAAGCAGAAAAATGCTAGTGGGCCACTGGGAGACTAAGACACTAACAAGGCCATAGGATGAAAGCAACACCCATTAGAGAGGATCACAGAGATGCCCATGCAGCTAAAAACAGAGTGAGAATGCAAATAAAAAAGGAGTGAGTAAACCCTTGAGAAGATTCACTATTTACACTGTCATAGATAAATGTACTATTGCAAATGAGGTTGTTATCACATTTTAATTGTTCATAACATTGCTTCCCTCTTGAGTATAGTCTGAATGTTCTAGAAAATAAAATGACACTGACTACTGAGTTTATTTAGCAAATGAGCTAAAGCTGTATTTTAATCGGTTCTATGGAAATGTCTGTAATAACTATTTCTGTACAGCATGATGATCTCATCAACTTTCAGAGTATACGCTGCCAACAAAACCAAGTTTCTAAAAGTGCTGTATTGGTGCAGCACTCTTGTATTTACACCATATTTAGACTATATTAAAGCAATGTAGCTACTCCCAGAAAATACAATATCATGTATAAAAGCTTAGAATTAATATAACTTACATGGCTCAAGGTTTTGTTTTGTTTTTTTTAATATTTGTGTGTTTTGGATTCTGTTTTGATTTTCATTGATAATCCTTGTTGTGTTTATATTTTTTCAGTGTTCCCTGTGTTTCCTTGACAAGGTCTCTTTCTGTGTTGTCTATATATTAGTTCCCTTGTCGTCCTTGTTCCCCTTTTACTTTGGTAATTGCTTTTTTGTGTGTCTCCAGTGCTTCCTCCTTTGTGACTGTCTGCCCCACTTTGTTTCCATTTGCGTCTCTTTCCTCAGTCAATCCTCTGTTTATATATCACCCTGCCTTTCTTTGTCAGATTGTCTGTGTTGTTTGTCCTCCCTGGTATAGATTCAACAAGGTGCTGGACACATTCCTCAGAGACTTTGGTCCATAGGGGCAAGGCTGCATCACACAGCTGGTGTAGATTTGGCAGCTGTACATTCATGATGTGAAGCTACGGTTCTACCACATCCCAAAGGTGTTCTATTGAACTGAAAACTGGTGACTGTGGAAGTCATTTGAGTACAGTGGACTCAATGTCATGTCTAAGAAACCAGTTTGAGATGTGAAATGACATGTTATCCTGCTGGAAGCAGCCATCAAAAGATGCACTATGTTCCTAAAGGGACATGGCCAGCAACAATACCATAATGTTTTTTTTTGTGTGTACAAAAAATATCCCCCACACACCATTAACCCACCACGATCAGCTAGAACTGTTGATATAAGGCAGGATGGATCCACGCTTTCCTATTGTTTATGCCAAATTCTGGCCCTACCATCTGAACTTCACAGCAAAAATCAAAACTAATTAGACTGGGCAACGCTTTTCCAATGTTCTGTTGTCTAATTTTGGTGAGCCAACATCTGGCACCAACCGTCATGGCCCAATAAAGTGGCCAGTGAGTGTATTTTTCTAGTATTGTTGTATTACACTTCAAGGAGCCTCAACATTTCTAAAATACAAGTACATTTTTGAATTCCAAACACTGATTGAATACTAGGAGCATACTGACACTTAATCATGACTATTTTTGTGACGCTAACATTAACAGCAGTAATTCCGTAAAATTTATATATGCATAGTACAGTCTTCGAAAAACAGAATTCAAAGTAACAATAGCTGGGTGAGAAATGCTGTGCTAAAATTTCCATGGAGAAGTCAAGTGAAATTAATTTTAGCATCTCAAAACCTGCTGTCAAACAATCAAAAAAAAAAAAACAGAGGAAAAGAGAAATAGTTGGTGTTTTGAAAAAAAAAGAGCTATAAACGCAAATAAGTCCAAAAAAAACAATTTGTTTGCTAACAATTGTACAAGCTTAGTGAGCACAGACAGACAGGAGTTTAAGAAGTTTGATTACATGCACTGAGGTCAACAGTGCTTCTATTTCACTGAAATTGGACTGCATGTGTGTAGATACAGCCAACAGGATTGCACAAAAGATGCGTGGGTCGAACCACATAACATTAAGCCCTTTGTCTTCAAATGTGACTAACAAACAGTGACAAAGACACACACAAACCAACTCAACATCGACACACAACGATTAAGAAGACAGTGGAAATCCCTGGTTATGTTGCACCCAGAGAAAATGCCATTTCACATGCTGTTCTCTTCTTTCTGTATAAAATCCTTAAAGCACATACACATAGGCCTGCAGAAAACAAAATCTGAAATAATTTGCTGATTGCAAGTTTGCTTGAGTGAGCAATGGTATACATGTGAATGAAGTCTTAGTTAAAACATGAAACCAGAGGAATCAACATGCTGCCAACGTACAAATCTTAAAACCATATACAGTCTTGAAAGGGAAAAAAAAGACTAATATTTGTTGCACGTCCAAGCTCATGTTTCTAGAACTGAAATGGCTCTACTCAAATTAAAACATAAAGGAGAGATATGGCTGAAATACCAGTTTGTTCTGGTCATGCATACTAGTTTTCAGTGGTGTATAGTAAGGACACATAGCCATGTCTACACTCATCCAGAGTCTGTTTCTTACATCACCTATTTTGTTCAGTGATCACGTTCCATCTATTGGGGCAGACTCAGGAGAAAGAATCCATTTCCTATCCTGTCCCCTGAGCCCAGAAGAACTCAGGCACTTACATCTAAACAACAACAACACACATGCCACACATATATAACACACATTCACAAAGACTGAAATGGACTAGAGGAGTGGAAAGGAAGAAAAGGAAAAGACAGCCAAGGTTAATCACACTTCAGCTCCTCGACTCCTTGAAGCTGACAGAGAACTAAAGAATACCTATGAGAACCCATTCTTCAGCCCCAGAGGAGAGACCTTCAGATCAGATCAAGAGGCAGGTTTCAGAGACTGTGTCTCGCACTTACAATTTTTTACTACATTATTTTATTTATTTTGAGCATCCTTTTTAGATTTTTTTTTTCGGCAAAACCGCTTGTTTAGGTGGTGCATATTGTACATGAATTAACCTTAAACTTAAAGAAACCCTGGATTGTGTGTGTGTGTGTGTGTAGTGTGTGTGTGTGTGTGTGTAGTGTGTAGTGTGTATGTGTATGCACAAGTGAATGTGCATTTGTATATATGAATAAACAACTTCCAGATGTACAATGTAAAGAAATACCAAAAAGATCTACATGGGTTTATGCTCACCATTTCTTCATAGATATAGAATAGATGATACAGACATGCCAGTAGACTCCATCTACACATAGTGCATATTGTATGTTGCTTACTGAGAGAGCAGACAGGATAGTTAAGAGTATGTGAATATACCACACTGAGCTTCAGCTCTGAGACATGTTATGAAGCCACACAAACCACTTAGTCAAACGCCCTCACTTTTTATTGACTCCCCTGGACCTTAAGCTACACTGTGCATCAAAACTCCCACTGGTCCACATACACAAGGCAGTAGCACGATCAGGGTAGTAAGTTCAGAAATGTAAAATGAATGTATATATGTAACAGAACTGAAAATATATTGGAAAAAATAAGTTTTAAATCAATGACACATTTAAAGAAGAAATTGGAAATGAACACATTTTTAATCTTAAGTGATCTGCCTTAGGCCAAAACTGTTTTTTTATATCGAAATGTTGTTCCATAAATTCTGTTTTCTGTTTCAAACTTGTGAAAAGAAAATATGCTTCTAGTTTAGATGGCAATGTGGCAGCCAACAAGACAGACTCACTTGGTCGTTTAAAACGTTTGTGAACAGGTGCTGGTCACCAGTGGAAACTCACATGCCACCCATGACCCATAACTTTCCTCTCCCTGGTAAATGCATTCCCTGTGATGGATATTTTGGAGTGGACCCTTCTATTTGGTGAGGTCTCACTATTTTGGGCTAGCTTGAAAGGGTCAGGCTCAGAGAAGAGTTTATGGAACACATAACAATTTCCTGTTTGAAATCTTCTTTTATGTTTTTCTGGAAGCCTCAAGGCCAGGCTAACTGCTTGTAAAAGTATCAACTTCTGAGTTTGGATGGTCATAACTTGCTCTAGTATGTGTGCTCATCTCTCTGCTTCTTGGTGTCAAATATTCTCATAATAAATGTATCTAAATTTTATATGTTATATCTGTGTATTCTGAAAGATTATTTCTGCATAAGGAAAATTTCTAGGCGTGAATTGTTCTCCATCTCTTTGTGTTGGCTCTGTGAAAGACTGATCCTTTCCAGTGTGTGCCCTGCCTTTTGCCCTATGACAGAAGGCAGGCATAGGCTCTAGCGCCCCCTTCAACTGTGAATTGGATAAGCAGAAGAAAATGAATGGACAGTTTCTTTAATCTAATTCTAATTTTGTAGATTAAGGTTATCTATACCAAAAAATAAAACATGTTTAATGTTTTGTCAAGAAAAATATGGGTCACACTTTGTGTTAGTTCCAGAATAAATACACAGCTTTGCTAAAAACAAATGGAGGTGAGCGAAAAAAAAAAAGCAGTTTCAGAACTGATGCAGTTTTACGGCTCCCAATTTTTTTTGTTTGATTGTTTGTTTTTTCGGTGAGAAATGTGCCCAAATGGCTCTTTCAATGTTGAAGGTTGGTGACCCCTGCCCGAGGGAAAGACTAGCCTACAGGTGGGTTGTGTAGTTGAGGAAGGGCTTCTGAAATCTAAGCATATCTATTAGTATGATACCTTATTACCCCTTTCCACCAAATTTCAATTAATACCTGATAGATTAGTTACTAGCTACCTGCCATCTGGTAGAGCATCATGCGACTGGATTTGGCTGGGAACATGGAACACAAAGGCAACATTAAAACTTTATTTCTGCAGTTGCCTTTTATTAACAATTTGGTCACGATAGTTCAGTCAAAATATTTAGTGGTAACTAATATTGGTGGCTCAGGGTGACATTAATTTGTAAACTCTTTGATATGATTTTGTGGCATTCTTTAAATCTTAAAGCAGAGCAACAAAATTTAATCTTGACTCCTGCTTGAAATAACCGAACCATGTCCCGGTGAGAAAGATTTAAAGAGTTCACGCTTTGCATTTAAAGGGCAAACTGGTAAAGCCATACAGCTGCATAGAAAACCTCCCTTTTGGGATATCAACCAGGGCCATATATTTTTTGTCCTGGATTACATGTCATGACAGTGGTGTTTTTATGAAGGAGGAAGCCTGTGTTTAGCCGTGGGCAGTGTGTGGAGCCATACACTCATTTCTCACTGTGATGGCAGGTAATTTCCATGCTCACCAACCACTCCTGCATAAGAATAACTTAACTCCTGCTTTGCTCATTAACAAGGAAGTTATGACAGTTTTCCTTCTGTTAGAAGAGATGGTACTTCTTTCTGTGCAGTGAAAAACCTATTTTTGTCTCCCCTTTCTCTCAGAAAATTACTTCTATTCCCATCCATCCATCCATCTTTGTAGCCACTTATCTGACTTAGGGCCTCAAAGGTATGGATCCTATCTCAGATGTTATCAAATGTTTCTTTTTTTATTATTCTTGTATTTAAAGTTATCTGTTGCTTTGCCTCATAACTAAGGGTGATTCCAAGATTTTTTAAACAGGGTGGCAAAGGGGGGGGACAAGAACGAGGGACCAACAGGAAACCAGACATTACGGGAACTCAGGAAAAGCAGGAAATCAGAAAGAAAATTGCATAGAAATAACTTCAGGCTGGATAATTGTTCTGAAAACGAAACAAAAAACATATTCAGACATTTTAGCAGAGGGGCTCGTGCCACTACAAGCGCCCCCGGACACACCTCTGTTTGTAACTTTCCTAAAGAATTATTTTTTAGTCTGCTAGGGTCTCACAAATCGTGCATATCACAAAAGACAAAACAATAAGCAAAAAGTTATTTGTATGTCTATGTCTTTGTGTGGACAATATATGGAAGCTTTTTGCTGTAGCAATGAGCAACTCAAATCTAACTGGCTCCTGTCTTGCTACAGAAGTAATGTGAATAAATTAATGAAATAACACAAATCATTCATTTCCACTCTATTTTTCAAAGCCATAACTTCAGGAGTGGTTAGAAAGCTGCATGTAGTTTCATTCTGCCGTCTACTGCACATTAATAAAACAGAAATATGAGTGACTCAAATTAAATGTGGCTCATTAATAAAACTTATATTGACCTCATATTGACAGCTGCATAATTCTGTAGATATGGCAGTTTAAGTCATTCTAAACTAAAATGAACAGAATTTCATTCAGCTGCTCCCTTTTATTCACCCCAAGGGGTTGCCACAGTGTAATAATCCACACTGGTGATTTGATATCGGATGACACAACCCATTAATGGTTAGAGGGGTTTGTGTCCCTACCTGGACTTGAACCAAGGACCTTTTACTTGTAAGGCGAAAGTGTAAACCACTATACTACAGGACGGAACTAAAACCTTTATTCTCAAGTGCAAACACAAAACATGCAAACAAATTCAAAGATGCGTTCTGGTAAAATGGGTGGTGTTCTGGAATTCCTTGAGTTGGACAAAACTAAATACAAACAGCATTTGTTCTAATATTTTTTAAAAAACAATGCTTTTTTCCTGTTTACTGTGCTGCGTGTGATTAAAAAAAAAAAACAGTAACTTCCAAATGGGTTTAGGCAATAATACACAATCTAATTAGTTAATTGCACTCACAATTAACTGGAAAAAGACAACAGAAGAATTCTAGCCACAACATACTAGTGTTCAGCAAGCAATTTTATAGCAGTGATGAGTAGCCTTGTGTCATACTTAAGGATATATTTGACATCCAGTGTTTCCTAAGTGCACTTTAACTGTGTTTGTTGCCAGTGTAACAATCTGGCCAGCCAATAGTGATAAGCTGCATAGTAAGGATGATGCAGGTTTAGGGGCTGAGGTGACATGTATCATAAACTAAAATACTGCATATGTATTTCTGTGGATTTGGAGTGTAATTAACACGCACCAGTGTACTTCGCTTGCAATTAATATCTTGTATGAGTTCTTGATGAAAGTAAAGCACATATGTTTATGTAAAGCAACTGAGCAACACCACCTGGTAGATAGCAAAGAGAAAAATCAAAATGAAATTAATTTTGTAGAAAAGATCTCAGCAAGGATACTACTGAAGTCTGTAATTCTTATCTAGTCTGTGTTTCCTTGAGGGCATGCTGAAAAATGAAATAAAAAAGTGAACTTGGTATTATGTTTGAGAACAGTCTCCTTGTTTCCACAGTGAAAAGTCCAACCACTCTTAACCAGCTCATTCTGTATAATAGCTGTATACTTTCAGACTACTTTAGTTTCCTTGTTTTTAGCCAGTAGATTCATTATGTACAGACACCACACCCCCATGCCAGCCAGCATGCCCTTTCAATAGCAACCTGCCTGCCAGTTCATCTGCTACACTCTCCTGCTAGCTCATTCTCCCTTGCCATCACCTGCAAATCTTTCCACCTGCAAAGCCGCCATTCTGCCTCAATAACCTGCTTTCATCCATCTCTTTGGATCTCCTTTCACAGTGCATTCATCTCAGAGACAATTTCATAATAAAATTCTTAAACTGCTTTCCAGGTCTGTGCTCTGCTTCTGGCCTCCCTTTTGCCAAAGCATGACAGCGCCAGAAAATATAATATAGCTATTTTCCCAGGGACAGTTTCAGTGCCATCACACATACAATTTGTATACACCGAGTATGGTGCTTTGCCATTTCTACCCCATAAATGCATGAACACACATTTTTCAGAGACACTTGTAAATACTTACCCATGAGGATAGGATGGCTCTTGCGGTTTGCAAGTGATGCCTGCTGAATTGCTAGAAATGTGTCTTTTATGTACTTGGTCTAATTATAGTCAATATGGGGGAGGGAAATCTTAAAGAAGAAGAGAGATGCTTTATTCCAGCTGTATGTACATATCATCAAAGCCTCCTGATGCTTTTCTGAAAGAAATTTCTGACACAAATTTCTAATGATTTGAAGTCCAACATTAGATCTTGTTCTTCTTTCGGCTGCTTCCTTTAGAAATCGCCACAGTGGATCATCTGCCTCTATCCTCCCCATCCTTTGCACCCTCCCTTGCATCTACTCCTTGCATCTTCACCATTCCACCTGCCTCCCTCTCATTCAAACACGTGTATTCTGTATTGCTACTGACTTTCATTCCTCTTCTCTCCAGTGCATAACTCCACCTCTCCAGGCTGTCTTCCACCTCCTCGCTTCTCTCACTCCAGATCACAATGTCATCTGAGAACATCATAGTGCACGGAGACTCTTGGCTGACCTCATCTATAATAGCAAAATTCATTCACACCTAGAATAATCCTGTTAGAGAACCAGAAAAGAAAAAATCATACGTACACATAAACGGTGCATACTTCAGTCAGCTTTATTCAAGATAATAAATGTGCCAAAAACTCACTGAATTTGTCACTTGATAAATTTGAATGTCTTCTCTCCTGCTTTCTTTTTTCCACATTCATTCTGCCTCTCTTTTGCACTTAGTAAGACCATATTTCACTATCAGTATTACAAAACCACATGTCTACTTGAATGTATTCAACTAATTATTCTATTTATTAAAAAATTTGAAACAGTATATATAAACACATTTCTCTTGCCTATCACACCGTGGTAGTCACAAAACCTGGAAAAATGTACTTCATTAAACTCCCCAACCCAATAACATACTCCATTAAATGCCACTATCTCAGGGGCATTACTGAGTCTCTCCTTTCCAGAGTATGTGCAGCCAGGTAATATGTAATGTGACAGAGCAGAGAGCCAGTGCAGTGAAGTAGGTAGACACCCAACAGACACTCAACTAGGTAATGAGGTCTTTTTGCTGATTCTTTTCTTAATAACACCCTGTACAAAGAGCAAGTGTCTTTACTCTCAGTCTCCAACTATGATAATGAATCTCTTAACTGAACAGAGATAATGCTGATGATGCTGAAGATATCTTAAATACTTACAGATGTGTTTAAATAGATTACAGTTAAAATGTTTGCTTAATGAGAAACACCTATCATTATGGTATTCTGATTCTGATGTTTCATGTGTGCAATGCCAGTCTTGTTAACAATTAAACTTGCTTTTAATAATGAACCATTCCTTCTCCATTGTACTGTCCTGATGCTGAAAGATGATTTTATAGCCCAGATAATGATATTTCAGCTACCCATTAGATACCCTTTGAGGGCGTGCCAGATTCACAGAAAAGGAAAACAATCAAGTGATTAACAAGTACAATGTCAAAGTGAATGAGAAAGAAAAAAGTCAGTTTGCTCAGTGTCATTCCTGGTAGCATGCAGTCAAACTAATAAGTGAAATCGATAAAACTGATGTTGGCTTTATTATCAGGAACAAACACCGTGGCCCACTTATAAATCTCAACATCAAATTCAAGAATTCAACATTTTTCGCGTGAACCTCAAAACTCTACAAACTATCTAATAACAAAAGTGAAAGCTTGTTAAAATTTGTTCTCCCATTACATAAATGTTAGATTAGCCATGCTTCACTGGATCTTTGGATCTGGTTTGATAATCTAATTCATCATTTTGTTTTGTCTTTTTTTTAGTATCACCATTTTACATTAAACTTAATAGGCTCACTGGTCAGGTTTTGATAGATAAAGTTTAGATTTGAGAAAAAAAGCTACTGTTACAGTATCTAAGTAGTAAAAATTTCACTTGGCAAACAATATTTTGCAACTCATTTTAGTTCAGGACACACAGTGGCGCAGTGATTAGCACTGTTGCCTCACAGTAAGAGGGTCCGAGTTTGACTCCATTAGCCAGTCAGCTTGGTCCTCGTGCTTGCGTGAGTTCTCTTCAGATACTCCTTTCTGCCACAGTCCAAAGACATGCAAAGGGGTTAAATTAATTGGCAATTCTAAATTTTCCATAGATGTGAATGTGAATGGTTGTCTGTCTGTCTGTGTGGGCCCAGTGATGGACTGGTGAACTATCCAGGGTGTACCCTGCCTTTAGCAACATGTTACCTGGGATAGTCTCCTGTGTCCCTGAACTTGATAAGCATAACAAAATGGATGAAGGGATGGATTTTAGTTCAACAGCCCGTTTCAGATGATTGACTTCCAGAGAATTATTATTACAGTCATCAATTTACTTTGATCCACGACTGCAATCAATAGCTTTTTATAAACTGTGATATGAAAGAACTAGGTGAGTGAACACCCAGGGGGTTCTTAATTAAATAATGGCCCTTCTGGAATTGTCAACCACCAAACATCAATCTTTTAAAATCCAATAGATATCATTACAAGAGCAGGAAACACATTAATCTGGCAAGTAAGCTCCACTGTGCAGAGCACAATGCATAATGAAGAAAAGAAAGTAATTAAATGGCTTTGAGCGACTCAACACTTAGTGAAAATGCATTTTTATGAATTCTTTTTTTTTTTAAACGTATAACAGTGAAACATAATAAGAACAACAATGTCATCTGTGAGCATAAAAACAAGAGTTCTTGTTGGCTCTCAAAATGAAGTGTCCTACATTGACAGATCTAAATAAAAATAACAACACAGACAGTTTAGCTGCTTGTGTGTGGTCAGTACAGGTATAGATTATGGTATAAATGGACATGTCACCAGTATAAAGTATCTGGTGAAGTAGCCATGATTTGGGTAAATGCCCCATGGGAAAATGGGGAGGGTTGCGTCAGGAAGGGCATCCAGCGTAAAATCGATGCCAAATCCAAATGCAATTTCATAATGCATGATCTGCTGCAGTGAAACTTAACAGGAGCAGCTGAAAGAAGAAGAAGAAGAAGAAGAAGAAGAAGAAGAAGGGGGTGGTTGTTATGGATATGGTTTTTACATAGCTACAGAGATGTCACCCATTGTTTTGTGGACTCCTGAAAAAAAAAACACAGATGCAAAAAGCGAAGGATGGATCTAAGTGAGAAACTAAGGCCACTGCACACTCAGTCAACAAACCTATCCATCACAAAATATTCACACACTAATGCATAATTTATCCAGCATTCAAGAGATTTGAAACTAGAGACTGAAACCATAAACTCATTCGTAAACATGTATACTGAGCTCATACATCAAGTAAGAAGTAGGATCCTTTTCTCATAGACTTCTATACAATCTGACCTCTTTTAACAACCAGAAGAGTCGCCTTCAGCTGGCCATTAGAAAGAATGCAAGTTTAAGGTATTTAAGCTGGCACACTTCACTACACTTTTCAGACCTGCAGGCTACATCCACATATATATAGAGTGTCTTTTTAATTAGAGCACGTGAACTGGAAAAAACTTTGAAATTTAATCAGGCTGTCACTCAAAACTAAGTCTGTTCTCTCTCAATATACAGAGGGTTAATTATTCACAAGTTCAGTATCTGTCAAAATTAGAACAGTAAATATTTTTCACTTACAGCTCTGATATTTTCAGATCAAATTGAAAACTTGATAATTTGCTTATGTCCCAACAATGATTTAAAAAGAATTCATAGGACTCAGACTGCTTGAAAAAAGAGGCAATAATCAAGCAAACTGCATTCTGTCCCTTGACCCAGGTATATCCTAGATTTCATTCTCTTTATCTCTCTCATCTTTAAGAGTTGATATAATCTGCTTGTCTCATACATAACAATTCATTTAAATTACTCACTCAGGGATCCTACACTTAAGTTAGTACTAGATTAACTGGAGAAAATAGTGGCGATAAGTAATGTCTGGGTAACCCATAAATATCTTACATCAAAAAGGGAAAACATGTTTTCTTTCAGTTTGGATCTTGTCAACAAAAACACCGTAAAGGAGGAGCCCCCTTATGACTTAGTATCATGGTTCTTACCATGATCACTCTTAATATTGACCTTACTGTCCTCTGTGTGTAATTCTACAGCACTGACCTCCATACATAGGACAATAACCCAGTTTCCATTATTCCTGCCAGCTGTGTTATGAGCCTCCATCCCAGTTGTACCAGATGTCAGGCCTGAGCTGCATGGCTTGGCCTACTTTGGTTTATGGTGGAATAGGTGGTCTACACTGAGTCATACACTGGGCAGAGAATAAAGAGATTGGAGTAGCTTTTAAATCAGATGAAGAGCAAGATTAAGTTGTAGTCTATGTAGTCTGTTTAAAATTTCAAAGGTTGCTGGATATTGTGGACAATTTCAATGCTTTTTCCCTCATGTCTTGTTATATATGGCTAATGATTCATGAGCCAGAAGAACAGTCTGTGAGTTCTGATTGCCTTACCCATACAGTTAGGGAAAAATCAGCTTTTTTAGTTTGAAATTTATTACACGCTGGGCTGGAGATTCTTTTGTTCTGGTCACAGATGCTGAAAGGAATCCCTGACACCATGATGAGAACATCTCTAGACAAAGTCAATGCCATAATGTCACTGTAGAGACTTCTTCCTGCGCCTCAGTAGAAAAACACATTCAGCACTTTGACAGAAACTGTCATCGGTGTGTAAAAGTGTTAACGTGCAACTGTATTAAACTATCCTTGCAATACAATCTACGACATGGCAAATGGTCTGATAAATAAGATTCACGGGAGCATTACCAAGGACATCAGACACAAACCTGCCCATTATTCAGTCGAAATTAATGCAAGCAAAGCAGCTCTCTTGCCTGCTGCACCTGACAGCTACACAACACAGTCACTCTTCATGAATAATGAACAAGAAAGATCTGACAAGAAGACAAGGGCGGAAGTAGTGAAAAAGTAAAAGAGGGGTGCTTCAGATGGAGTATAGATAGAAGGAATTCAATAGAGTGAAGAAATAATGGTGTCTTGAAATACATATAAAAGGTATAGAACTTGACGAATGAACAAAAAAACAGAACAACTAAAAAGCCAGAAAAGCTAGTTGGACAGGTTAAGACAGCATAAAAGATTAACACAGAAAAACTGAGGCAAACAGATACACCAAGCTTGCTGGTATTAACTAATAAGCACTTCACTATCTCATCCAAGTATGGTCACTTCTGGCTAGAAAAAAACAACATCAAAGCAGTGTGGCTACATTCATCTATACAGCTATACAGTCTTTGAGACACATTAACAGATACACCATCAATAGGACTGAAAACCAAAACACAAAAACATGTTGCCAGCAAGCAGAACATTAGCAGGTTTTCCCCATGTGCTTGTCACCATTAAATTTGGTGCAGTGACAAACTGAGCCATAAGTGTCAAGTGCTGCTGACATTGCAGACAGACAAGCCGGTCGCCCTGCTGCCAACCCAACCTGTCAACCCACCAGAGACGAGTCAGTGCCAGTCTGAGATCGCGCTGACACGACTTCCAAAACAGGGCAAAGCAAAGCTCTGAATACAGCAAAGCAGAGGACATCCGTCAAGAACATGGTGATCCAAGACTGCACTTGCTGGATCAGCAACTTCACAGCAAAAATACAGCAGCCAAAACCAGTGCTGATGTGCTTTTTTGACAAACCATCATCTCCCACCATCACAACAGTGCACATACTGTTTTTATACTATATACTGTTGGGGTTTGTGGTACCAAAGACTGAAGCAGTACTTTTTGGAATCCTTTAAAAGGATCCTACTGCCATTTGATAAACATACCTGCTAATGAACTAATAAATTACATGTTTAATGTAAAATGTTAAATGCTGTTTCTTTTTAACTGCTTGTTGTATGTTTTTACTAATGCTTAAAAATATTGTCATAAATTAAAGCACTTAGTGTGGGTTTGGTTTAGCAACCAGAAGCCTAAAATCAATGCTCTGATCAAAATATGCATACATAACATGTTATTCATTCTCATAATAACTACAGCTGTATAGAATTTTTTGTATCATGCTCCCCTTATAATTGTTACACCAATAATATTTTTGTGCACATGTAAGAAAACATAATCCACTGTTAGTATCACTAATCATGCTGGTATTTTTTAAGGCAATGTATAATGACGGGCCACTTTATTAGGTATACCTGTTCAATTATTCCTTAACACAAATGTTGAATCATATGACAGCCTCTCAGTGCGATTAGACATGATCAATACAAGCTGCTGAAGTTCAAACCAAGCATCTGAATGGGGAAGAAAGGTGATATAAGTGACTTTGAACAACATGGTTGTTGGTGCCAAACAGATTGACCTGAGTATGTCAGAACCTGCTCATCTACTGGGATTTTCCCACACAACCATCTGGAGGCTGTACAGAGAATGTTTCAATAAACAGAAAACATCTAGTGACCAGCAATTCTCTGGGCAAAAAAAGCCTTGTTGATGCCAGAAGTCAGTGAAGAACAGTGAGACTGCTTCGAGCTGATGGGAAGACAACAGTAACTCAAATAATCACTTGTTACAAACAAGGTATGCTGAAGAGCATCTCTGAATGCACATGTTGAACCTTGCTACAGCAACACAAGACCATGGGTGCTGCTCTTGTCAGTTAAGAATAGGAAACTGAGGCTGTATTTCACATGGGCTCACAAAATTGGACAACAGAACATTGGAAAAATGTTGCCTGGTCTGGTGAGTCTCGATTTCTGCTGCGACATTCAGATGGTAGGGTTAGAGTTTGGCATAAACAACAATGGTGAGATTTTTTGGCACTCCTTGGGCTCTTTAGCGCCAGTTGAGCATTGTCTAAACGCCACAGCCTACCTGAATTTTGTAGCTTACGCTGTCTGTCCTTTTATGACCACAATGTACCCATGTTCTAATACACTGCTTCCACAGCAAGATAATGTGTAATGAGACAAAGCTCAAGCATGACAATGAGTTCACTGTAGCCAAATCCCTTCCACAGTCACCAGATCTTAATTGAATAGACAACCTTTGGAATGGGTGGAGTGGAATATTTGCTTTATGCATGTGCAGCAGACAAATCTACAGCAACCATGTCTATATGGACCAAAATCTCTGGAATGTTCCCAGCACTTTGTTGAATCTATGCCATAAAGAATTAAGTCGATTCTAAAGGAAACAGGGGGTCAAACCCTACTAGAAGTACTAGAAGGTTGTAAGTGGCCACTGAGTGTGAGTGTATATGAGTATTGTCATTATAAAAGCTAATGTGAGTACCAGAGTTTAACAAACCACAGAGTGAGTGTATGAGGAAGAAATGAATCACAGAATGACAAATACAAACACTAATCTGAATTTATTTGACTGACTACAATTGAATGTATTCCAATGCACTGTGGTTTTATGAAAATTATGCAGTGTTTGTGAAGAATTTGAATAAATGAGGAGAATATCCAAAAATCTTTGAATTGGTCATCATATGCAGACAGGTCTTTATTTTGTTTAACATTAGATGAATAGTGTGCTTGTTTTGTTGACGTGGACACACCGATGATTCAGCGTGTTGTATATTATTACTAGCGCCTCATCTGCCTCACCTTGTAACAAAGAATAACAAAAATATTAAAAAAAAAATATCTGCTTAATCAGAGTGCTATTCTGGACTGTTATATATAATATATTTATGAGGCTAAAGAAGCACAAGGGCCATCATGCCCAAAATCCTATACTTTCTTTTTCTAAATTTGTTACTTACCACTACTACCACCTGTTATTATCAGCAACACTCTGTGACTTTATATTCTTGTGAGATTTCTTATATGATGTTTTCCAAAAGGGAATTCAAACAAAGGTGAAAGTAAAAAATGCTATTTTCATCGTTAATGTACTTCTGTGTATTCCATTTCCCCTGTGAACAATTAAAATCTCACTAAAGAGCCAGTAGTGGGATTAGTATGTTTTCGCCCTTCTCCCATACCAGTTAAAGAAAAAAGGACATTTCTATCTAGTTTTTGTAGTCATTTTTTACTACTTTAAGTATTTCCCTTTTATCCATTTATTTGTCATTACCCCTTTTGGGCAGGAATGGAAGGGGATGGGCTATTTGTCATGATATGGACCCATTTAATCACATCACCACAGTAAACTGATAAAGTTTGACAAGGCATGGCCTCTCATCACAACTGCCCCCAGCAGCACAAACATCCATCTCACCATCTGAGTCATGATGATAAATAGATCTGGCCTGAACAACATTTACTTAGCTCATTGATTTGTTCTTAATTCATAAATATTAGAAGCATTTTTAGTTTACATCTTGTGGAAGAGAAAATTGAAAAGACCACAATGCACAACTAAACGATAGGAGCTACAGTATTTAGGACAAAGAATAGTGTTTAAAGCTACACCTCTTGTATATGATCCAGCACCACCTGCTGTGTTAAATTTTAGGAACACTGACCAGATGGACTGGCATCACTCTTTATGTACCAAGAGTCTCCACAGAATACTTCTTTATAGGCTGAAGAACCTAAAATGGATTGAATTAAAGGGATATCTTTTTTAAGATTAATAACATCATCCAGCCCAATTAATCTTTTTTCTTCTTTTTTTTAACCATCAGTTTGTGTTTTTCCCAGCTGGTGTCATCCCTACACATCACGATGATGGTGCTGATTAAAGACTGAGGTACCACCTCCACACTAGCAAGCACACCAGCCAGCAGAATAAAAACACTGTATACACCTTATTACCTTTGCTGCAGATGCCTCAGACTGACATGCCAGAGGAGGAGTAGATGGTATCACTGCAATGAGTAGGTGATGTACTGTGTATGAAGCAATATGCCAAGAGATGAAAAGAAACAGAAAGAAACATAGAAATTTATCTGATACACAATCCTGGGAAACAGTTATGATTACACTGTGAAGTTTGCTGCAATGAGTGAGAATATGACAAAGACAAGTTCGTTTTTCTGCCTCTGTGTGAAAAGTATTTAGAAACTCAGGTGCCAAAAAGCTCCAAAAAGAGATATCAACTTGAACAGCAAATCCGCAGCTCTATTTGTATACAGGGGAAAGCAATTCTGCAACACACTTCACTCAACACTTTCATTTTACACAAATTAATTCACTAAAGAAACATTTTGCCACAAAGAGGAATTTGCTAGCAATTCACTATGTCCAGTGTGTTTGATTTTAATTGTATACTTACTAATGAAGCAGTCTGGATACTTTAATACTGACCTGCTCCAAAAATCTACACCCGACCAACAGCAGTGTTAGCTAAATAGTGAGTGCCTCCTCCTCTCAAAGTCTTCCCAGCTGGGAAATTTATGCCAGTCAATACTGCAAGCATTAATGGTTGTTGAACTATACTAGGGGCATTGACAGGCAATCAGTCACCGTTTGGAAGTTCTTTTAAATTGTGAACAAACATAGCATGAGCAGCTGATGAATGTGGTACTGCAGCAGCTTAACTGGTTGGTAGCAGTAGCTTTTTCCCCCCTAAGTGAAAGAAAGATTCCGATAAATCTATCAGATTGTAAGGATGATCCCGAAGAAACCCGAGCTGTGTTATACTATGACAATCTAATCAGTATGTAATGAATTAATAAATATACAAAGTGATAAAGGCATCTTCCTCAGTCAACTTAAATTCCTGTCCCTGTTATCTCTTTAGTGAGATCTTTTTTTAATTGGATTACATGTGGATTTACTTCATAAATACATTAGAAAGTGCTTTCTGTACTGTAAGTGGTATTTAGAAATGCAGTAAAATTATACACTAGAAATGAAAGATCCAATCAAGCCTTGGAGAACTGTCACCTTAATTTTGCAATTACCATCAAAAATACTCCTATTATACCTCTATAGTGTGCACTATGCAAGCAGTATAACCAGAAAAACTACTCAGGATTTCATACAAGACACAAATTGTTGTGTTTCTTGCAGGCATCTCTTGGAGAGAATTATTATATTAGATTCTTTTTTAACATTTTTAGAACAGAGAGCTTGAGGTATGATGTAAAAGTGAGAAAATTACCAAAATTTTTATTTTTTAAATTTTTTTTTAGATGAAACGCTTTTTGTCATGAACCAATTTTGATCTGGTAAATTTATAAAAACCTAAGCACACAATCTAAGGCTGCCTAAAGAATCCCTGCAATTTATCTAGCATTTGTCTGCTGAGAGGGACATCCATTGAGAGAGTCACAATCATCTTTCCATGAAACCATTCCTCTTCAGCCTCCTCAGGCTATCCCCTCTATTTTCACCTTCTGTATTTTTTTCTTTTCTCTATAGTCTTCTCCATTCCCTTCTGTTCTCTGTTGCCTTGCCTCAATCGCTTCAATTCCCTCTCTCACGACTCATCATCCATCAGTCCTGTTTTTCTCTCATTCTGAGCACGTTCAGCACCAAGCCCATAAAACTGGAGTTAAGGAAACAAGTCTATGGCTGGAGAGCTGCAGGGGGCAGGAAACATATAAACATTCTAACCTTCTTCATTTCTTTTTTACATTGTTAAAAATGGAGTTCCAGCAGGAGAATATCCCTTTTTTTATCTCATCTCCTCTCCTCTCTCTAGTGACTGACTAACAATCCCGTGTGTCATGTCACACTAGCAGCACCAGCTCAGGTTCCACACTATCGGAAACTGGACACGACACACCCATTGCACCTCCACCATGCCATTCCCTACCACAAATAAAACACACAAAAGCCTGTACATAGTTTAAAGATGTCTTTTGGTAACAACGAGAGCAAACTGTCAAGTAAATAAAGCTGGTGCTCAGGTTTATGGAAATTCTATATGAAAATCAGTTCTGCATGCAAATGTATAAACGTGCTGAAGTGATGAAAACATTGGGTTCATGAACAACAAATTTTAATCCCTTCCCTACCTCAATCATATCCTCAGGACAGGAATACTCCTCAAATTAAAGAATACTCCTGTACAACCACCATTTACCTTGACACAATGCACAATATGCATGAGAACCAAGACATATTAGTCCACAGAAAAGTGTAGCCTGCAAGAAAAACAGCATGCCGTCAAAACAGCAGTGAACAGATGTATTTGTGCATGTGTGTGTGAATACCTACAGTAAAGCTTCGTCCCACAGCTGAGAGAGGCAGCGCTAACATCCAGATACTCAACACGCTCCACTGTACTAGTGCTGCTGCTGCTGCTGCTGCTGCTTCTGCTGCTGCTGGCTTACTCTCCTATATGAGAGAGGCGCGCACACACCAACACTGCCTCACTCCGTACCTTGCTCATGAACACACAAATAGCAAAGGGAAACCAGCTGTGAGGCTCTGGCATACCTCACAGGCAGTCACTCAGCTTCACAATTTGTCTGTCTCTCTCTGTCTTCCCCAATCTCTCTCTTACTGTCACTCACACACACACGACAGTGCAGAGACACTCGCTGCAGACCGACTAAATCACTGGGATGGAACGATATTAAAAAAGTTAACAGGGGCACATCCAGGAAGACGGTACCAGCTGCTGTCTCTGTGTCTACAGATGTTCAGCCAGTGAGAGAGCTGGTTTTACATTGACCAATCCTCTCAGCTGGACTTTTGATAAGGATTACAAAGTGGTGTTATTCAGAATTACCACACAGAGATAGTGATGTAAAGTACTAAGCCAAAGAAGTAGAAAGAAAATGTAAAGATGACAGCATTTACTACTAATTGCTTTACATTGTTTTTCTCATTTCATACAGTTCATCCAGCTGTGAGCCAAAGCGGGCACCTAGGGCTCAGTCTTGCTTGAGGTAAACCAGAAACTCTGGCCACACACAGCTTCCCACATACATACTATTTTAAGATTTTCTTCCTACAGCTTCCGTTTTATTCTCCCTCCCATTTATATTAATTCACAGTGTTGTTACATTATACAGTATCAATGTAAAGCCCTTAATTACACTACATTACACAAGTCTACTCACTCCACTAACTTATTACAGAAGACCCTTTGTCAGGGTTTCGGGGTTGCGTGGCCCTGTACCAACTGGGTTTAACTAACAGCACAACTGCCCCAATACTGCATCCACATTATATGGCCAATATTGGAAGAACAGGAGAAATCTCAATTTATTTTTTCAATACAATGCAATAATTGTCTACTTCACTGGCACACCAGTATGTGCGTCTGCAGCACTGTGCGTCAGGCAGTGTGGTCAGCAACACGGAAGTTCCGCAGGGGACCGTTCTCTCTCCTTTTGTCTTCACCCTCTACACCCCAGACCCTGTGACCCCTTGACCCCTTGACAGTCTTCATATTGTTTTCATATTGTATGTATTCATATTGTGCATGCTACATATTGTATACAGTATTTACATTTAGAGTTATTTATATTACAATTTATAGACGGGTTTACATCTACTGCCTTTATCATTTATATTTATTTATATATAACTGTGCATCTGTAACGAAATACAATTTCCCTCCTAGGATTAATGCTGTTCGACTGCCCCATCATCCCTTCAACTTCAGTTCATACTTAGCAGACTGATGTCAACAGTTTTTCTCGCTGCCCATACCTACAGTTAACGATAGCTATGACGTAAATGAGGCATTAGAACATAAAACTTGGTGACATCTTCTCATTTAAGTTTAGTGTCAACCTGACTAGAGGCTTAATCACCGAAAGTAACTGAAAAGACCTTTGTGGGTGTGCAGGGCTGAATTAGTCATCAGCCTTGGAGCCATAAAACATTTTTCTTGTTAGGTTTTTTGCTCTATAAAATCCATCCATTACAAATTGTCCCTATATCTATCTAGTTTGCATAGTTAACTGTATAAAGCTGCCTTTAACTTCCTTGTAATCTTTGAAAATATTATTTTGCCCCTCCTTGCTCTAGCTGTTTGTTTAAAATGAGAAAATATTTAGCTGTCCTGCAATCCCTTTAAACATCATACCAAGCATATAAATGATTGCCAAAATAAAGTTGTGCCAAATTGGAATAAGCATTCATTTATTGAATAGCGACAGAAGGACCTGCAAAAAACAATTACCACCAATTCTGTAAAACTTTTCAGCTGAGTGGAGACTTATCCTAAAGATACGTGCTGAGGTAGTTTACGTGTTTTCATTTAGGTAGCAATCAATGTCAAAAGAAACAATTAAAAGGGCCTTGAGAAAAGGTGTGTTAATGAGGCTATTTATTTGCGCTTTGTTCAGCAATGCTACAAATAAATGGATATTCACACAGGACGCATGAACAGGATGCATTTGCGCACAATGTACTTTATGATGGAACAACAGTAACCTGTTGAGTACACATAAGCTACTTTATTTAAGCTATAAATAATCTAAAACCCTATCTCTCCACAGTTTTCCCTCCTCTATTTGTCAGTACCATCTACAATGATTTTTCTGCCTGGCAGCTATTCATATCACATATGCTTTTTAGTAAGAGCTATAAGTCCACAGTAAAGAATAGAGGCTGATCCTGGGAGGAACTGTAAAAAGGTTCACTTCAGTCAAAAAGTAAAAAGAAGGAAGGTGAAGCATAAAAGAGCTACCACAAAAATGTGGGGGGAAAAGTACATCAGTGTAGATGACTTAAAGGTGAACCAGAAGCAGAAAGAAGAGGAGGAGGAAGGTTGGATTGTGGATATAGCAAACATTACACAGGAAACCATTTGACAGAAGATTTGGGAGTCACAACAAAGGAAAAAAGTTGGGGCAGGTATGTGCAGCAGAAGAGACTAAAATGATACACTAAAGAGGAGATGGAAATATAAAACTATAACTCCCAATAGCACAAAAAAGGAAGGAAATACTGCGAGACTTGCACATTAGAGAGCGTATACATATCCCGCTTCTTTTTGATCTCTATGCATTTGGGAAGAAATATGGGGTGAGTGCCATGCCAGACAGGGGGCACAACAGCAGGGAGGTGCCACACTGCTTCTTGGCAAAGACAGCTCTTCATGGTCGCAGGAAACTCTGACAAGGCAAAGTGTGTGTGTGTGTGTGTGTGTAAGCGAGAGAGAGAGAGAGAGAGAGAGAGAGAGCGAGAGAGCACGTTCTTATGTTACAACAGAGTCAGACCCCAGGACTAGACAGCTGTCCCCTTCATGTGTGCTGTTGTATTAGCCTTGTTCAGCAGTATGTCAGTCAGCAGCTCTTATGACTTCAGTTGCTGAGTTCAGTCCAACACACACACACCTAGTCCTCATAGCCTCGAGCACGACAGAGAAACAGATGAAAAATACATGGAGGTCTCTCAAGAAAAAAGCTACAACAAAGTAGTTTATGATGCCTCACTGCGCTCCATAATGAGGCACATTTTCTTTAAGCCAAAGGAAGTCTGGCAGATTTAAGAAATGACATAACCAAGACCTGTGGAGCTCAGACAAAAATAGCTCGGCATGAAGAACAATATGAGTAAGTGTGCACTTCCAAATGTGCATATACATCTACATTTAGAGAACATGTGGCATTTGATGCTATAGACTTCACGATTTTATAAACTGTTCTGTAGCTGACAAATAACCTAACACACGTGCCCTCCTAGACACAATCATATACATAGAGTAGATGGGATAAACAAACACACCCATGCTCTCCATCTACCCCTGCCTTAATCTCCTGTGTTGGCATCACCAAACCCTGCAGTGTAAACCATCTGTCTGCTCATTACCCACCACAAAGCACGGAGCGTGCACACACATGCACATCATAACATAAATTTAAATAACAATACAAATACATGCGCATGACAAAAGTTCTTTAGATCCACTGTAAGTCTGTTGTAAAATTTTAAATGTGAGAAAGATGTAGAGGCTTTTGTATGGATGGTGCTGTGGTGGATTTTACTATCATGCAAACAGATGGACAGGGAGAGGAGTGAAAATATTCAGAGACAGTCAGACAAGTACACAAGAGACATGTTCATTTTTATACCCCGTACCTTGAAGCAAGTGGCATTTACTCTAGAATTCAAATCAATTAAACAATGTTGAAGCAGTCACTGCAAGTAGGCTCTGCATACAGCTATCAGAATTTCTGTCACAGCTCACTAATAAGATAATAATTTATCCACTATTTCTTAAATTCTTAGGTGCTTAGTAGTGGTTTTCCCAACTTCTTCTATTTAATGTCTTCCTGCTTTTGTTTTCAGTCCTCATCAGCTTTTCTTTCTGGTCTCCCTAATTTCACCCTATAGTGTCTCATATGCACTGTATGGACAAAAGTACTGAGCCACCTACACATTACACCTACATGAGCTTTCAGGATATCCTATTCAAAATCTGTAGACATTAATATGAATTTGGACCTTCCTTTGCAGCTATAAATCCTTCCACTCTTCTGGGCAGGTTTTTAACAAGATTTTGGAATGGGTGCTTTTTGTACTTCATCCAGATGAGCATTTGTGAGATCACACACTTATTTTGGATAAGAGGGCCAGGCTCACAATCTCCTTCTAGTTCATCCCAAAGGTCTTAGATAGGGTTGGGGTCAGGGCTCTCTGTAGGCCAGTCCACACCAAACTCATCCAACCACACCTTTATAAGCCTTGCTTTGTGCACTTGGGAAGAGTTTTGTCGGAACAGAAAAGGGCTTTTCCTAAATGGTTTCCACAAGGTTCAAAGCATAGAATTGTCCAAAATGCCTTGGTAAGCTGAAACGTTAAGATTTCTCCTCACAGGAACCTAAGAGGCCCCGGCCAACCCCAGAAAAACAACCACAGAGCATTATCCCTCCTCCGCCAAATTTTGCAGCTGGTACCATGCAGTCAGGCAGTTAACATTTTCTTGGGATCCACCAAACCCACATTCATCTATCAGACTGCCAGATAGAAAAGTGTGATTCATCACTACAGAGAACATCTTTCCACTGCCCCAGAGTGGTTTACACCACTTCATTCAATGACTGGCATTGTGCTTGGTGATGTAAGGTTTGCATGCAACTGCTCAGCCATGGAAACCCATGCCATGAAGCTTCTGGTGCACAGTTTTTGTGTTGATGTTAATACCAGAGGAGGTTTGGAACTCTGCAGTTACTGAATCAGCAGGATGTTGGTAACTTTTACGCATATGTGCAACAGCACTTAGAAGCCCCACTGTATAACATTACATGATCAGTTGATGTGGTTCCTAAACATTTCCACTTTGCAAAAATACCACTTAAATTTGATCTCAGAATATTTAGGAGGGAAGAAATGTCACAAACTGACTTGTTGCTACTACAATACCATGCTTGAATTCAGTGAGCTCTAGAATGACAATTTTTCATAAATGTTTGTGAAGGCAGACTGCATGGCATTGAATGAAATTACTGAATTCAATCATTTAGAGGTATGGTCCAATACAGTAGAATATTTTTTTGTCAATGTCAGATTTTTGTTTACTAACTTTTAGAACCATAGCAGAGTGTGTAATCATGTATAAAAAAAGGAAACTCTTTAGATTAAGAACCGCTTTTGTCCTGGGACCACATATGCAGCATGAACTTAGCATGTTTTTCAAAGAGAAACTAAAGCTTCCAGCTAAAAACCTGTGCAAGCATGGAAAGAACACACTAATTCTACACAGAAGGGTTCGGGTTTGAACCCAGAACCTCCTTGGTGTGAGGCAACAGTGCTAGCCCACCTGGTCACCATGTTGCTGTGCTGTGTGTATAAGTGTGAAGGCAAATGCCCTGGTAAATGCTCTGTTTGTCAAAAACCCTCCTCTCCTGATTTCAACAGTGCCAATGCAAATCTATCTGATCAATCACACACATTTGTCGTGGGGAGAGATGACCCAAACACAGAATGCATAGGCAGGTGACGTAAACAACCAAAATGACGGAAACACAACATCCAAAGGAGAGTAACAAACCAGGAATCAACAGCTGAATTAATGCAACTAATAAATGCTAAAATTTATATTGACACTCGTGATTAAACTAAAATTAACGTATGCTGGTCAAATCACTCCTGATCATTTGCCTAACAGATACAGTATCAACACAATACTAATTTGGTTGGTCAAACTGGTTTCCATCTCTTTTGATTAAACAATTGAAAAACATCATTGTCTCCTATAATCCACACATTAGTTGATTCCATTATCCTGAATGCATCTTGGAACATTTTTGAACTGTCATAACAACACAGTAAAAAAAAAACTATGATGAGTATTTTCATGTATATATATAGAATAAATGATTGATGAATGAATCAAAAACACTCCTACAGAGAAAATGAGAAAAGTAAATTATGACAGAATTTTTGATAGGATCACAAATTTGGGTTTGGGTTCATTGCATCCAAGATGAGTAATTTGCTTGCATTAGCTACGAGAACATAAGTACAAAGACAGATCTTATTAATAATATTAAAAACCGGAATTAATTAGGGAAAAACAGTATCAGTACTAATACAGAGCAAGATGATAAAAAAGAGACACCAAACAGAAATAATAATACAGGCAGCTGAAAGTCAAAATGAAGAGAAAATGCAAATGAAGGTAACAGAACAAGGACAGAAGGAAGAGATTCAAGTACACAATGAAATCCAAGGGGGAAACAAAGCAAATGAAAATCTGAAAATGGGGTGGAGAGAGAGACAGGGAGTGAGAAAGAGGTTTAAGTCACGACACAGGAAGGGCAGCAATGTGTAAAGGGCAGAGTCTTGCAAGATAAGTTGAGTAGCCCCAGTGGCTGCCAACAAAGGTGGTTATCACACACTGGGAGCCAGGCCAGGCATGATATATCGGTCCAAGGGAAAACTCTGCTTGTGCTGGATATACAACAGATGAATTGGATTCATCATCTCTGTTTACTTTTGTCTCTGCCTGTGTCTTTGTCTGTCTTTCTTTGTTCATCACTTGCTACTTACTCCTGCCGCCCTCCTGACACTCCTGCCAAACTCTCTGTCCCCCTACTGTCTCCTATTTTGCTAAGCTAACAGTACCCTTGGACTGTCACAGTGAGACTTCTAAATTTGCAGTCAATATCTCAAAGACAAATGTGAAGACAAACTGAGAGTAACTGCTCATGTGGCCACCCAAATTAAAGGACACAAGAAGAGGAAAACCCTGACCTTTAGATAATTGTTTGAATTACTGCATTTCTTACTCTAATAACATCATGTCATTTGAAATTGTATAACTGAATTTACACACAATATACATGAATACACAATCATGAGTAAAAGGTTTGAATGGTCATTTCATTACTATTATTATGAATTAATGTCATGCAAAGTGCAAAAAATATCATTCTAGTTCTCTAGATTTTCTTCCCCCTGCTGTCTTTCTTATATGATGTCTTTTTTCATCACTAGATTACCTTTATCATTTTGATAAGCACCACCATGAGGAATCATGACTGATAAATAAAATTGTCAGAGGAAAATTCTTTCAGTGTGCCTAGATTTTTTAGGCAAGTACATCGATAATGTAAGGGGAAGAGGAAACTATATAATATTTTGTCCTATCAATGTCTTTCCCACTTCAAGTTTCTGTCAGTGTCTTGTTATTTTGTAGCAAGATTTAACCAGAAAAATGTAAAAGTTCACCCACATCCGGTGTGTTTCTAATGAGAGCACAGTAGCTCTTGGCAGCAATGAACAGTGCACAAGAGAGGTGGGAAAAAAAGAGCAGGATTGTGGAATGGGTGGAGATGAGTGTCAGGGATGATTTCTGACTGAAGGATAGCAGCATGAATAAAAGAAAAGGTTTACAAGACAGTAATGAAACCTGCTATGATGTATGGTTTGGAGCCGGTGGCACTGAACCAAAGGCAGGAGGCAAAGCTGTAAGTTGAAGAGCTGAAGATCCTGGGCTTTTAACTGGGAGTGTCCAGGATGGACAGGATTAGAAAGGAGTATATCAGAGGGACAGCTCAGGTTGAGAAGTTTGGATTCAAAGCTAGGGAGTTTGGACATGTGCAGAGGAGGGATAGTGGAAATACTGGGTGAGGATGTTGAAAATGGAGCTACCAGCCAGGAGGAAAGAGGAAGACCACAGAGGAGGACATGAAGCGGGTTGGTGTGACAGAAGAGAATGCAAGGGAAAGGGTGAGATGGAAGCAGATGATTTGGGGAGAAGCTGAAAGACGAGGAAGAATACTGAAGCCTTTGGCAATATTGTTTAATTTACTCATCATTATTGTGCATTTTCAAATAGTCGGACTTAGATGATAAATTTAGCTTACATATTTTGAAAAGGAGATGTGTTTTCTGTATAAGCAGCTATTGTTTATGCAAATCCTATAAAGCTCAGTGCTCATATGCTCAAAGTCACTGATGCAAAAACTCCTTAAGTGAATGGCTTTTGTTCCCACAACGCTCCAAGCAATGTCATTTGAAAATAGTTTATTTTTCGAAACATTGCTCCTCTAGTCAGTGTCACTTCGCTCTCACCAAACAATCAAAATCAAAAATAGGCACAACATTCACATTGTCAACAATGGCTGGAAGGAAATGGATCCTGGATGTCAGTAAAAAGCCAATCATTTACTATAGCACTATGCACATAACTAATACCTTAAGAAAGCCTTGACATTAGAGGCGGAAGAAGACAAGGCAAAGACCAATGAATGTTTTTGCATTACCTGGTTTACTCACAGGAAAACCTATGTGAGAAGTATAGTCTCACTTTGGAAAAGTATGTGAACCTATCCTCCAATTTCAAATGGCAAGCTCTCTTATGTTCTCTTTCTCTGCACTATCCTGATGTCCTTAATTCTTTTGCATGTGTGTGCTCATGTTGTGCACTTTTGCCTGATGTTTACCATGTAGTGTGCATAGACTCTGGGTAATAATATAGAAGCTGAAGTTTAAGCTTATGCATCTTTCATGCTTGTGTGAGTCATGCTAAGGAACAGGCAGCAGAGATTTTGACTAAACGTACTATTTGTAAGAATGTGAAACAAATCTAGAGCCTTCCTGACTTTTTCAGGTGTTTATAAGCTCAGGAAACATGCAAGCAATATGCTAATTTAGTTCACATAATGGCTACCAGTGCCTTTAACAAGATTTTTCTAAACATTATGCACTGAGCCTTTAAAACAAGGTAAGTAGATGGCTTGCCTGTGGTTTTGCGTATGTGTATGACTTGAAGAGCTCCTGGAACATAAATTGTAATAATTCACAATATGATGTAAAATGATGGGATTTACTTTTGATACAATTTCCCAAATGAATCTATAATTTACTGAGGTAGTCCATGAGAGAAGTTCAGGGCAAATAACATATTTAATGCTTCACTGAATTCTTTGTTCTTGTTTTACACTGGAACATTCTGTTCCCTTTCGTTAATTTCTAGTTTCTGCAGACGCAGCTGGACTTAGCTACATGAATTCAGTTCATCCAGCTAAGATTGTGCAGGCCATACTTTTATGTTTTGATGTGTGGTTGCCTTATTTTCCCTGTATGTGTTTCATCTAAGGTTTCATTTCCTGCTTGGTTTAATCCAAGAAGCTATGTTTATGTTTGCATTACACATTTGTACACCCACAAGACTGTTTTCAGCTAAAAAATGTGATGTACCTGTTGCTAACACTAAGAATGAATTGCACACTCGTGAGCATAAAAAGTGGTGTAAAGTGTTTGCATTGTAACACTTTAAACTGTAAACAGCATACTCTTTGTTGACACAGATATTACTAGTAGTGGTTCAGACACTGCTGGACATAGTCCACACAAACATCTGAAGTTTTTTTGAGCAAACTCACAACACATCCCAATTGAAAACATACTTCAGTGAGAGCATACCACATGGACAAAAATTTGAAACATTATATTGAATTGTGAAATCAAGGCCATAAGCAAACCGCCTCTAAAGTTACTACATGGTTGTTTTATGCTAACAAATCTGTTTCAAGCTGCCCTGCTTTCTGACACATGGTTGATGTGGTAAAACACATAATTCTTTGGAAAGTTATTTCTGGGTGATTCTAAAGCAATTACTTCTTTGGGAAAGTGGCAGTGAATGGGGTTGCACATATGGCAGGAGGAGGGTTCTACTGAAAAAAAATAGCTCAGAACAGACCCATCGTAAAAGGACCTTCTGCTGCTCCCTTGTATTTTCCCCAAGGAATTGCCACAGCAGATTATTCCGTATTTGGCAGAGGTTTCACACAGGATGCCCTTCCTATTGCAACCCTCCATGGTAGGAGGGGCTTATGTCCCCACCTGGAATCAAACCAGGGAACTTTTGCTTGTAAGGCAATTCATATTTTTAATAAGATTTGCTACAGTAAACCAGGAATTTCCCTGGGACAATATTATTAAGCAACTGTTGACTATGGAAGACCAACATGTATTTGTCATGTGTGTTTATCCAGGATTCTGTGCACACTAATACTGTGCTTTTCAATAAACAAATAAAAAAAATACATTCAGAAAATTACTCTGGAACCTCAAACCATGTTAAGGTCTGAGGTTAAAAATACACTTAACAAATTTAACAAATGCAGATCATTTCAAAATGACATGCCTAGAACTCGGCCAGTATGCCTCCGCCCTAAATCTGACCCTGTGTGGCCTTGATTTTTGACCCTAAAATCCCATAAAAGTTATGAGGTATTCAACCCATAATGGGTACTAACCACACAAAGTTTGGAAACCATCCAGAAAACAGGTCAGCTCCTGTAGCAGCAACAAGATTCGTAAAGAATAGACAGACAACCCAACAGCATAATGCCTCCATGGTGGAGGTATAACAGTTCGTATGAAAAAAATCATACTTTAACTTTTATTGGTTATGTGACAGATTTAAAATCATAATATTAACATCTGCTAATTTTTTTTTTAAATTCTGGTGTATAAAAAAAGCATAAATGATTTGATGTTTCAATGCAGACGATCACACCAAATCAGGCTATTTTTTTTCTACCAAGGACACATTTTTTCTGGTTTTGGTTGTGTAGTTGTGGTTGTTGTGGGTTGCCTGTGTTCCCCACTGTAGCAAAAAAAATCATTTCAGCTGCTGGAAATAGTGCTCATTGCTTTGTGCACCCAAAATATTTCCAAAATATTCTTGCTCTTTTTTTAACTGTATTGTAGCACATACTTGGGGGGATTATATATATATACATTGCAGTGTGAAGCAGTTCAAGCCTACACATTAACCACATTAAGACAGAAATACACACAAACAAATATATGCCCAGAAATGCAGGATATAGCACAAAAAGTACTTTAAATTTTTTTAGCATGGGACAGGCTATTCCTTGTACAACCTGGGATTGTTCCCCCACACAGTGTCATCACAGCAGCCTACACTCCAGACCTGGAAAGAAGCCCACATTCCAGACCTGAGGGATTGTAGTAGCAAACCTTGCAGGTTTCAGCCAGTGATTCATCCTCCTTCATTGTAACACCCACATGTACACTCATATAGTCATATGGTTCTGTTATAACCATTAAATGCTGACTGGTCTCTTAAAAGGTCGTCTTATATTTCTTAGGAATTCTTCATGAATTAAAAAAAGTATTTATTCATGAGCATCCCTTATGAAAACTGCCCATTCCCCAGGTTTAGGACATTCTTTCTCATTTTATCCAAAACACAGTTTTCATTGGTTCTGCAGTGACATCACGAACTAGACTGTCACAGTCTATCAGCATAGTCAGCATGGTCTTGCAATCCCAGCATATGAAATGAATAAAGATTTTTTAATTTAATAGAAAGGACGAGCCAGTTTCTTTCCTAAATTAACACTGGCCTCTGGTTATGTATTGGTTTGCAAATGAGTCTGATCATCAGGAGTGATTTCATTTTTAAAGCACATAAAAAGGCAGAAAGATGGTGATGAACAGATGGCTGATGGAAAGTGACATTCCCAATATACACACTGTGATTGACACTTCATTGCCACTGTTCAGCAATAATGAGAAAAAAATACTTTCAGTCTCTGAATCTAAATTATCACAAGAAAATATTACATGCAAATATTTGTTTATTTTGAATTTTCTCCAGAAAAAAATTTAATTTCTGTACTTTGTACTGTACTAGTTCAAATCTATGGCTGTGCATGGCATTGGTATGTGCACACAACAGATTCTGATATTTTCTTTTTGTAGTCTGCCTACATTAGGACAGAAACCAGTTGTCTTCTGCCAACAGTTTCATGTGGGAAAGCACACAAACTAGCTCATCTTATGCTGCTTGACATGTGGAAGGCCAACACCTATCCACATTTTTTGACATCCAAGGATGCATGACTTTATACACAAGAACATAAAAATGCCACCGAGTTGGGCAGGGGAGGGCTTCAGTTATGTTGTGTCACCGAAGTCATGATTTTAAGGCAAAGCTGATTAATAATAAACATCACATCCACATGACTCTCACTGTGGATGTGTAACTTAATACCACTGAAGCACAGACTGTATTTAGTTCGGTGGTTCCCAAACATTTTCTGGCATGCCCCACTTCAGAAGCTGAAAAATGGTCACGTCCCACACCGCTCAAAAATGCATGCCCCACAACCTATAACTTTATCAATCCAAAACAATAATAAAGGATCCACGTTGAATTTTATTTAAATAAATATGCATATCATCAGCGCAACAGAATCAGAACACCTGTTTTTTTTCTTTTTAACAAATCTATTCTATTGCAGTTTTCTGTGCCCTGTCTGCAGTGGTTCTGTGCCCAACTAGTGGGGCCTGCCCCACAGTTTGAGAACCACTGTTTTAATGAAATGTCAAACTGATATTTTTATATGAAGTTTTACCTCATTAGTTAAAATTCATTTCAGTTAAGATCTGTTGAAAAGCATACATTATATATAATAAGTGATATAAAATTAAATACTGCTATTGGATTAATGCATATAATATGGAACTCACCCCTGTTTTGTGGAACTCCTGAATGAAAGAAAGTGTGAACAGTCTGACGTCTCTCACAGCATCTCACCTTGCAGAAGATGATGGCAAGGGACAGCGAGTAAATCTCTGTGTGCCTACAATAACAGGTGTTCAGGAGTATTTGTACTTGTCCTACACTGTCCACTACCACTTCAGCCAGTGTGTCAACAGAAGACGTGCACATAAATGGGTACCAGAATCACCTTCAGACTTCTTTGAATACAAATTTAAAAGCGGGCAACAATTCTCGGCTGATACCCAAAAAATCCTACAAATAGCTGGACGAAGCTGGACTAAAAGCCAGCACAGATGAACTAATCATGGCGGCACAGGAACAGTCTCTGAGCACAAAACGCCAGGTGCAGGCTGTGTAGAGTTGCCCCAGAGATAATCCAGCACATAACAGCAGGGTGCAAGATGCTAGTGGGCAGGGCATACTTGGAATGCTACAACCAAGTATGGCCTAGAAGTCCCAAGGTCAAAATGGGATACACCTCCAAAGGTGCCTGAGAATGACCAAGGATCCTGTGGGACTTTCAGATACAGACAAACAGACTAGTGATGGCTAAACAACATAGTATGACAGGCAGAAGAAGGCCATAGTGATAGATGTAGCAACCCCAAGTGATGACAACATCAGGAAGAAGGAACACGAGAAGCCTGAGAAATACCAAGGGCTGAGAGAAGAGCTAGAAAAGATGCGGAAGGTAAAGGCAACAGTGGTCCCTGTGCTGTGACCCCCAACCTGGGAGAGGGCTCCAGCAGATTCCGGAAAAAACATCCAAGTTTTCTGCCGAGAGGAACGCAGTTTTAGGAACAAAAAGATACTGCGTAGAATCCTCAAGCGCCTCTGGTAGAGGACCTGAGCTTAAATGACAAAAGACCACCCACGGGGGGGAACAGACAGACAGACAGAGACAGACAGAGACAGACAGACAGACAACCCACAGAGGATTGCAAATTGAGCTTGACAAAAAGGGACAACGGACAGGGGGCAAAGAATGAAATGAAGTGAAAACCACTGCTCTGGTATTTAAAGCCTTTTTATAGAGACTATGGCCTGTGGTTATAATCATGACTTAGAAATAGCAGCCACCTGTTGGAGCTGGAGATCTAGCATGGCACAAAATGGCAGGCAAGCCTCTAACGGGAATCGTAAACAATTTATGCCATCTGTCACACAATGGGAGACAGCCAACAATAACAAACAATCTTCATTAAATTAAGACTAGCTAGCCGTGATCAAAATAACAGAGTTGCATACACGTTGCTATTAACTGTAGGTACCTAATTTGTATATAACCCCTATTTCAAGAAAAGTTGGGTCATGTAATTTACATGACCCTTTATTTAACTGACAAAAATACAAAGACAAGCTTTTCAGTTTACTGACCAACTTAATTAAATTTTGTAGACAGATATGTTTGGTGTAAAAACAACACTGCGCATCACCAGAAGAACACCATACCCATGGTGAAACATGATGGGTGTGGGTGTGCACACTTATGCAACCAGCTTATTGTACATTTATTTATTATTTATGTTTTTCCCTCTTAACAGATTTGTTTCTTTTCCAACTAAATTGTACAGGGTATAGATCACATTAAAGGTGCAAAAAGTTTTGAAATGCTTTATCGTCTCATTTTTTCATATCAGAAAAACCTAGTATTTTAACAGGGCTGTGTATACTTTCTGACTCAGCACAGTCTGTCACTGCATCCAGAAATGCAACTTGAAACTGTATTATGCAAGGAAGAAGCAGAAATGCTGCAGAGTTTTCTGGGCCTGAGTTCATGTCAGCTTGAAAGATTGTGGAACTGTGTGGTGTGATCAGATGAGTCCACATTTCAGTTTGTTTCTGGGAAAAATGGGTGGCAAGTTCTCTGTTCTAAAGCTGAAAGTGGCCATCTAGACTGTAATCAGTGAAAGGCCAGCATCTGTGAAGATACGGACCTCATCAGTGCCCAAAGTATGGCTAAGACACATGTATGTGAAGGTACCATTGACTCTGAGATGTATGTTAGGATTTTAGAGAGACATGCTGCCATTAAGGGCATCACCCTGAAATGTCCGTGCTTATTTTAGCACTACAATGCCAAACAAAATTCTGCACGGGCTACAACAGTGTAGCTTCAAAGACATTTGCTTGACTGGCCTGCTGCCAGTTCAGATTTATCTCCTATTGAATGATGAAGAGAAGAATCAGACAATGGACCACAAACTGTTGAACAGGTTAAGTGTCAATGAAGGCAGCCATCAAATTCTAAATTTGATTATATTTACATTTATATACAATTAAGCTAGCCATTAAAACAACTGAAAACCATTTCTTTTTACTTTTTTTCAGTTAAATAAAGATTCACATGACTTAACCTATTACAGATTTTTAATTTTATTGCGTATTGGAAAATATCCCAAGATTTCCAGAAATGGGGTTTGTAAGAAACAATGAAATGCACATGAGACTAAACCAAAGCTACATTAATTGGTTTTGAAGTTAAGAGCTTGTTAATAGACTGGACTGTACTTTACTAAGGGATACAATGTACCATAATTATCTTTAAAGAATTATTGCCTTAGAATTGTTGTGATTTAAAATCCCTTAGCAAAACATAAGACAGAATTAACAACACTGTAAGAGATAACTGATTGTGTTATTTTTTAAATATGAATCATAATTAGCAACACAGTCCTTAAGAACACAATGCAAAGTTCTGTGTATTTCAAACAGATAGAAAAGAAAAAATACAAATCAGATCTGTGAAGAAATTTCAGCTGCTTATAACTGAGGTAAGTCTGTCAGTTGTTCAATAAAAAGCTTTATGTACTGTTATTGTTCAACAGTTTGGTGTAGAAAAATAATAATTTGACATCCAATAATTTATTATCATGCATTTCACCATGAGAGAGGAGATGGCAGCTGAGCTTCAGGAGCAGCTGAGAGAGGTAGAACAACCAGACAAGAGACCACTAGCCTGCAGCAAGGTGGCCCAAGAGTGGAGTCAGAGGGATATGGAGAAACAATACAAGGGTACTGACAAAGATGTAGAAGGTGCAGGGAAATCACTGAGTCAAAAGACACTGGGCTTTTCTGAAATACACTCTGACACAAACAACACGTTCATAATGAGGAAAACACTGAAAGAAAAAGGCTTCAGGAATTTCTTAAACAGTGATTCCAGTGACATCGACTCCAGGGACGGTGTCATGACTGAGGGTGAAATCAGGAATGTATCCAATGCTCACATCAAGCCAGAACTAACTATACAGACAACAGAAAAAACAAAGCTGTTCCTCAGATTTCACTCCTATCTGTGACAACAATGAGTTCATAAAGGAATCAGAGGAGGAGGACAGCACCAGGAGTTCCTTTCACACTAACCCAAGCTTCATGCCCAAGGAACAAACACATGAGGATGCAAAGATCATGCAGGTTGCACTAAAGAGAGAGAGGCTTTGTTGATGGAGAGTCAGTGGACTGGATGAGCAGGAAATGAAAGGAAAGTATGTGAGAAGACCAGTTAAAAACCACGAGAACACTGAAAAACTGAAAGGGGCTACATCTACCTGGAAGCAGAGGGCACTTGGAAGAAAATTAAGACATATATCAGTCATGTTTTTCAACCTTCTTCACTTAAGTGGGAGAGGTTTGAAAATGAAGACTGAGGTTCAATAACAAAAATGAATATTTTTGACATGCTCCATAAGGCACCACAAAAACTGAATATTAAATAAATTGTGCATTACAAGTGCAGTTTCCAGCATTTTTTTACTATTAAAGCTGTAAAGTGCATTAGTTTTTTGTGACCTTCTAGGGCATTTACAAGCAAACTAAATAATAAAAAAATCAATAAAAGGCAGCATTATGTTAACGAATCTTACAGTGAATGACGGCACTAAGTCTGCACTGCTATTTAACCTGATTCCTACAAAGAAGAACACTCTGCTCAGAAACCTTTTTTATCATGTTACATGTGATGGATGTACTTTGAACTGCAGATTTTAACATTTGACATGATTTGATGGTCTCAGTTGTTCCCATTACAATAAATGACACAATGCTTAGTGACACACAGCATCATTTATTAATATCTCACAGTTAAAATATATTCGTATAGGTTAGTTACAGTCACACAAGTAAAAAAGAGCTGGTCACTTTATTGGGTACACCTTTGTAGTAACAAGTTAGAAACCTTTATTCTTTAGTGCTGGAAACATTCCTTAGAGATTTTGGTCCATACTGACATTATAGCATCACTCAGCTGCTGCAACTTTGTTGGCTGCACATCCATGATGCGACTCTTCCATTCAGTGACATCCCAAAAGTGCTCTATTGGGTTAAGATTTGGTGACTACGGAGACCATTTGAGTACAGTGAACTCACGGTAATGTTCACAAAACAAGGTTTAGATGATTTGAGCTTTGTGGCATGGCACGTTATTCTGCTGGAAGCAGCCAGCAGAAGATGAGTACACCGGTCAAAAAAGGATAGACATGCTCTGCAAGAATACTTAGGTAGGCTCAGTTGGTACTAAGGGGCCCAAGGTGTGCCAAGATCTTCCCCACACCATTACACCACCACCATCAGCCTAAAATGGTGATTCAAGGTGAGACAGATCCATGCCTTCATGTTATTGATGCATAATTCTGATCTTACCATCTGAATGTTGCAGTAGAAATCAAGACTCATCAGACCAGGAAATGGGTTTCCAGTATTCTATTGATCAATTTTGGTGAGTCTATGCAAACTGTAACCTCAGTTTCCTGTTCTTAACTGACAGGAGTGGCACCTACTGTAGTCGGGTCAGAGATACCTTGGTTGTAATGAGTGGTTAGTTACTGCTACTTTCCGATCATCCAAGCAATCTAGCCATTCTTCTCTGACCTCTTGCAACAACAAGGCATTTTAACCCAGAGAACTGTCAATCACATGATATTTTTACTCTTTTGGGTCATTCTCTTTAAATCCTAGATATTATTGTGCAGGAAAATCCCAACAGATCAGCAGTTTCCGAAATATCGCTTGGCACCAACAACCATGCCATGTTCAAAGTCATTTCAATCTTTCTTCCCCATTCAGATGCTCAGTTTGAACTTCAGCAGGCCACCTTGACCATGTCCGCATGCCTAAATGCATTGAGTTGCTGCCATTTGATTGGCTGATTAGAAATTTGCTTTAAGAAGCAGCTGAACATGTGTACCTAATGAGCCTACCTGTAGCTATACAGAGATTTAGTAAAGATAAGTCACTTTTTAAACAATGATCCTGATTTTTGCTTGTTTTTTTTAAACAAAGATCTGGATTTTTTGTGCAGCAGCCTGTTATGTCTACCAAATTCAGCACTGTGAGCTTAATTTTTTAATTAGTTGTTTAATGCATTGTCCTCATCTTACTTTAAGTCAGGTATGACCCTCTAAGTAAAACACACACAAAAATGTGCATTTTCCCAGATTACTTCCTATTCATATCCTGCTGCCTTCCCATTCTGTTCTTAAATAAGAAAATTTAAGTTGGCATTCAGTAGTTGACACAGTGAAGAGTGAGAATCAGTTTTTTTTACAAAAAAAATGCAAGCCAAAGACGACATTAGTGTTCATTAGTGAAAAATGTTAACAAACATCAATCTGAAAGCAACCCAGCTTCTTCAGTATTTTTAATACACAGACATATTATAGAGATTCCTTATTTGCTTTAACTGGACACAGGAGAGCGCAGAGTGTAGTGACTGGCCCTGTTTTGATTAGAATTAATGGTTATGCATCCAATGCATTCTGTGAGCCAGAAGCCTTGCTAGTAACATACTATCAGTTTCCTCTTTTCTTTCCAGGGATTCATGTCAGTTTTGTACCAGTAGATGGCACTAAGTCACTTCCAAGCTCTAACAACATTTAAAAGCAAGATCAGCAAAATGTACAGTCAGAGCCTTGACTACAAGCACACCCACAGAGGGATGCCACATACACAACCAATGAAACAACTATATTGAACGATTTGAGCTTTCAAGGTTAGAATGTATCTAATGCACGAAATTCAGCAAAAACAAAATATTAGCTCCAGTATGTACAGTTGCATTGCTGTTGTTTCGGGAAAAAAAAGCTTTCACACTTTGGTGAAAAAAACACAGTAGCATTTAATTTTTTTGCCAATTTTTATATGTCCAAATCTAAAGGTCACCTCTAAGGATATAATGCGGAGGAAAGCATATCACTTGTCAACTATAAGGTACAAACTTACCTCCCTCAAACATAGTTTTATGTGTTAAGAGATAGACAAACATAACTCTACAATTCAGACCTCATTAATTACATTTTTTTTTATTTTTAAACTACATGTATAAATGCTTTTGGCAGAATTTCAACAACTTGTTAGAGAGGCATCATTTCAAGTGTACATAAAAAGTACTGGCAGGCTTACGTGACCGCAGTCATTTTCAAAAAACAGCATCAACATCTGACCTACAAGATTCCCTAAATCAGTGGTTCTCAAACTGTGGGCCAGGCCCGAGAGGTGGAGCGTGAACAACCAGGTGAAAAATTCGAAGTGAAATTAAAGTGAATAGATATGATGTTCATATGAAAAAGAAACAAACAAACAATTGCTGATGCTATAGTGCTGATAATAAGCACCTTTGCTCCAGTAACATTGATTGATATAATTCTGGGTGTGGGACACATATTTTTTGCATGGTGTGGGGCATGAACTAGCTTTGGCTGCTAAAATGAGGCATGCCAAAAAAAGTTTGAGAACCAGTGCCCTAAATAAACAAAATAGGCCTTCATGTGAAAAACACATCTAGCTCTGCTCAGCCAATGATGAGATGCATCCTTCCACACCAGTGTTTCAGGACAGCAGCAGTCATCTCTACAGAATGTTGGTCTGCTCTATGTTGGGATAGCAAACCAACAGCACTGAGTTAATCTTAATCTGTTTTGCATGTTTCTAAAGAAATTGCCATATTGCGTATCTGCTGTTTGGCCTGTATGTATCATGTGAGTGAAATAGGACGGGATGAGAAATCCACCAAGCCTGGTCATGTTCCAAAATTGATACTGTTCTCTCTTGTTCTGCTTGTTTTCCTATGCTTGTATCTAACCCTAAGAAAAAATTAATTGCCATTGGCTGCCTGAAATAATGGAGATGAGGGCCTGAATCCTTCAGCAAACTGAACAGCGTTGTAAAATCAAGGCAGGCTTTTAAACAACACAATCTAGTGATGTATTTATGGATATGCACAATCTGATGATAACACTTAGAGGTGCCCACTGCTACTGTTGCAGTGCTATTGGGCAGGTTTTCTCAGCTAATGAAACTGCAGTAAAAGTTGATAGAACAGATTAAACTCTGCATCAGTCCTATAGTTGCACAAATTCACTTCTATATACTGCAAATTTCATCAAATACTTGACCAAATTCTCTGAAAAGAAGTGCAATTGAGAAATGGGAAGTGGATAATTATACAAATGATTACTCCCTGCTGTAAATACTTTCACACCTCACTCTATTAACAACTCTCTTTCAATCAGTTTCTGTTGCTTTCTCTGGATCAATAAAGTGCCTTTTCAGATGATTGCAAAGGCTTCCCAAGAAACCCAGTAGACATAAAGATTGTTTCCTGAGTTCAAGCACTGCAGATCTACCTATATGCAAAAATTGAAGATTCTGATCTGCTAGCACTCCACTGTACCTGTTAAACAGCTTCAGAAATAATTCAAGTATGTTGAATATGCTTATTATTTTGATCATTTTGACAAAATAATCTAGGGAACAAAAACAAAAGCTGCTGTGCAATGTAGACTATATCCAAATGCAAAACAGAGACCACTAAACTGTCAGGATTTTTTCAGTTTAGCAGATGTGGTATCAGCATGGCAATAAGCAGGCCCTCTCATTTAAAAATTCTTTAGTCATTTTAGGACCACCTTCATATTTAAAACAAGTACAATATAATAAGAAGAGCACACACACCACGCATTCAGAGGAACACAATCACAGCTGAAATAACAGACACACTTGTATTTTACATACACACTTCATTCAGTTTCCTAAAGCTTCCCATATTGACCCTAATGGCCAGCAGAAGGTGGAACACTTATGACCAGCTGACTACTGGGGCACCTTAATCTATGCTACAGGGAAGCTCATTTGCAAATATTCAATATCTCTTCCTCACCACTGAGGAAGTGGGGCTTACATTGAGTTGCAAATAATCTGGGTATGATTAGCATGAGGACCAGGGAAAAAAATCCCACAGCCTTTGGTCACTATGTGTTGTTTTATCCAGGAGGAATGACCATAGCCCACCTGTGCCATTTTATTGTTGTCTTTCTCTGCTTCGGTCTGTCCTTGCTTTCATCTTGTGCATCCAACCTTTAAAAGCTGTTAGTTGCTAGGCTGTTAAATTTCAAAAGAGTTTGAGGTTAGAGAAAGACTCAGTAAGTAAGAGACACAGAGGCTTTGATTGAGGAAATGATACTGTCCCTCAACTCATCCTGTCACTCAAATAACACCAAAACCTTTCTGATATTCAACAAACATCTCGTAGCAGGCTATTGTGGGATGTCGTGCATAATTTGGCCACCTTCCTACACCGAGCCACTGCTTTGATCTGATGATGATTAATCTATGTGGGTGGGCATTAAGAGTTAGAAAGCTAATTCCCTAGCTCTATCCACTGTTTAAAATATGACCCATCACTGCCTGCTCTCTCATTACTCCAACTGACAATCATGTCTGCCACCACTTTTGGTCCATATTAACATACAGTGCGCATGCTGAACCACTGCATGTTACTGGGCTTCAATGAGAGAAGAAGAAATTATAATTTGAGAGAAACTCCAGAGCTGCATCAATCACTTTGTGTTTTTGTTTAATGCTGTCATTCAAGAGTTTGCATCAGCACCTCTGATTCATTTCACTGTTGTGCTTAACCTTGCTGCAAAAATACTCTGGCCCCAGAATATTGAGTGAATGACTGTGCATGCCTCTGTGCACCTTCATTCTATGTGCATAGTCTAAGGAGTGTGTGTATCAAACTGTGTGGCTGAAACTGCAGAGGACAATGCTGGAGGGCAGCACAATGTCACAGTGCAGAGTTCCCATCTTGCAGTACACAGACCGTTCTTCTGACAAGCTGAGATATATTCTGAATTTGTCCTCAGCAATGTCTTGTATTGGAAGAGTGCTGTTATCAGAGAGGCTAACACTGAGATCAAAGCAGGGGAGATGGGAGCTGGATCAAGGAGACAATTCAGGTAACATTATCTCTTGAGGACATAATGAAGGGTAATAGAAGAAAAAAGACAGACCTTTTTGGGTTGAGAAGGGGTCACTGAAACCAAGAACTGATTAAAACAATTTTGTCTTTGTTGTAGAAAAACATTAGATAAGGTTTACTGAACCATCTAGTTATGTTCAACCTGTAGTTGAACTCTCACCAACTTGAACTGAAATGTTTCCCTGTGTCTTTTAGCTCTATTTTCATCTCTTCCACTCAGTTCTTTTTTAATATTGGAGTTCTATTAATCAGAAAAAGAACAAAATATGTAAAGACTGAAAAGTTACAGAGCAAAAAATATTTGAGAAAAAAGGCTATGTTGTTAGCATTATAAGCAGACAGCAAGGAGACACTGTGCTGTCAGGCCAGTAGTTCATAGCAGCACTGACAGTTGACGTTGACTCACATTCAGACATGTGGGCACTTAACACAGACAAACGTGAAGGGGAGGGACAGGGCATCGGCTTCAGTTTCCAGACCTTCATGAAACACTGCAAAGTACCCAGCTGCCATGGCATCGCCTAGAACTAAATCTTAATTTGCGACTCATAAATGATCTGTCTACATACAAAACCACTCAAATGGCCTACTGCAATTTGTTCAGAGTTTTCAATGGCAGCAACACTTACGCACTCTGGGCATTACAAGACACTCAATCAAAAAGTGGAGAGGTAAAACCCATCAACATTTCCAGATGGTGTTAGTCTTTTGTCAGTGTGAAAATGTTTTGTTTTTTCCTTGCTTCACAGTCTCAAGACGTCTTTGCGGTCAGCATCAATCATGTGCCTGTCAGTGTCCGTTATAACCAATGATCCCCGCAGGCTGTAATGAATCTTGATTTAAGCTGCCATCAAAACACTTTAAGAACGAAGCCATGGGCTGTTTCTAAGAGCCTGCGATGCTGTGCTCACAACACTACTCAGAAGAGTCAGACACTTATTCCTACAGGACAGCCAAACACAGCTCATTTCACAGTAAGCGCATTAACAAATCAGGACGATAGGTAAAATCACTCTAGAGTAACAGTTTCTGATATGCAACAAGATCAGCCTCCACGATTTTGATTTTTTTCAGCTAATGCAATGAGCCAATCAGTAAAATGAGTAATGTTTATAAATATTACATAATTTACTTCTTAACATATCCTGTAAACTTGAGAACAATTAAAGGCACAAAAGATCGGATTCACATTAAATAAGAGAATAAGTGAGCACAAATACCCCCAACGTTTTACATCAGCTACATTGTTCATAAGGCTGTGAGTGCATGATGTGCGTGACACAAAAAACCCACTTCCCTCGTTGGTAAATGTTAAATATTTTAAAGTACTACATATGAGCTGAGCAGAAGAAAGGAAAGCAGAAAGAGGTAAAAGTCATGATAGAATCTGGGGGCATGACTGAGAACCCGAAAGAGAAGAGAGGGGTACTGAGTCTCTGAGTAACAGTAGACAGAGGAGGAGAGTTATAATATTTTTCTTAATTTTTTTAAGATTTCAAATATGTTGTTTTCTAAATGAAATATTAATTTAAGTAAAATGAGATGATACAGAAAGCTGACCTGAGCTACAGCAGATATAGCCACCTCCAGAGGCCCAGAAGGTAGCAACCCATCAATATTAGAGTAAAAACCCTAACAATCAGGGAATCTCCTATGAGTGAGCACTTGGTGACAGTAGGAAGGGAGAAATCCCTTTTAACAGGAAGAGACCTGTGGCAGATCAAGGTTTTGAGAGGGGCAACCATCTGCCATGGCTGATTTTGGGGTGAAGTGAAAGAGAAGAGTCACAGGGTCAGAATTAAACAATTAATAGTACAAGCCTGAGATACACACTTTCTTTTCTGACCCTGATTATGAGCTAGTTTTCTCATAAAAGCACAAAAGACAGATGGGGCAGGAATTTTTAAAAAATCTGTGACAGCTCTGAGTATATCACATGGTACACTGCAAAAAATAGCTATTATCAGTTAATTTGGCAATTGCAATTTTTACAAATGTAAACAAATATAAAAAAGGTCTGTGTCACTTCACACCACTTCCATTTCTACACTGTCAATTACTGTTCTTTGCACAAACGAAGATTTTTAAAGGACCAGTGTGGGATATTTAGTCCCATCTACCAATGAGCATGAAAATTTGAAACAGCTGAAAACCTGTCCTCTGCCCCCTCCCGCAAAACAAAGTCTTCCACAACCACATCCAACAGTATTTAAAGCCCATAGGTCTGTGTATGTAGACATAATTAAGAATTAGAAATGCAACTGAACTGAATAAAATTTAGGAAATAGAAGTTCAGTTTTTATACCGCAAAAGCAATAGATTACTGCTGACAAGTAATAATGGATGTTCTGCATTGTGATAGCATTAACAAAAACACGAAAGCCAGTATTCCGAGTCTGTTTATCCATTCTGAGCTATACAGCAGATTGATATGATTATTCTGTACCTGACATCAGGCTTCTTGAAGCTCAGTCAGATAATGACAGAAAGGTTACGACTTAAGCTTAAGAGACCTGATCACATCAGTGAAGGACTACAAAGGAGAGGAATAACAGAGAAATTAAGAATGTGATGCAAGCATTAGAAACAATGTGATTCATCAATACTATGAATATTTAGAAAAAGTAACAGAAATACCACCCGACTTGAAACACTGTTTAATAACAGCCTGTTTACTTCACTGCACACATGCACACACGCACACACGCATGCACGCACACACACACACACACACACACTAAACTTATTTAAACACCGAGATCTAACAAAACTTGTTAGGCTATAAAAGGAAGAAAAGAAGAATAAGAACTAATAAATGTTATTAAAAGTGAACTTTACAGCTAGAGTGACACTACTGTTAACGTAAAAATGACTTTAAAAGATTTACCAAGATAAAATGTGGACTTTGTCTATTCCTCCAAAATTCATAAGTCAAGAAGACAGATGAACTATGGAAGATGCAAAGGGCACTAAAACTTAATATCACAAATATCAGTCATGTTTGACTATAGCCTTTACACCCATATAGAAATATTAATTTTCAAAAATCTCCCCTGGACTGAAAGTAGTTATATGTACTAGAGCCAATAATGAAATTACCCACAGAGCTTGGCAACACTCCCTTGCATCACTTACTTTCTGAATCAAATTGCAAAATGGCTTTTTATGTTAAACATTTTCTTATTTAATTTATGAAATCATAACCTGAAGATTTATACCCACAGCAGAAGTTCACATTTTTGGGTTGTTCTGTTGGCTGAGTAAAACACAAGTAGATTATCAATATGCACATACAAATCTATGCAATCGATGTGAATACACAAACCTCCGTGTAAAAATACATCAAACATAGAAATTCATAGCTAGACTATCTGCTGTGTGTTGTGCCACTGACTGTTTAGTTCAACTACATATTTCCCAAATAATGTTCTACAATTTCCCTTCAGGTACTAAAGAAGCACCTGTAATTCAGCTTCATCTGTTCTCATCTCCTGTCATTTCACTTCTTCTCATCTTCCCTTTTCACACCTGTAACCCTCTTAGATCTGTATTCATTATCTTTATTCCCTATAATCACCCATCATTTTAGGTCCTCTTTTCTCATTTCTAATTCCACCATCAGATCCAGGTCATGTTGTATGTATTGTATTTGTTACACAGTCTATGCATACAGTCAAATTATTAAGAAATAACAATATCACTATACTATAACCTAAGATGATGATTTTGTTGTTGCCGTCTTCTTTTGCATGAGAAAAATCTTGCAAATAACCTTAGATACGTTTGAATAAACATGGCAACAATAGGAGGTATAATACTAGAATGCTACAACTTTGTTTGGCAAAATGAAATTTCTGCTTATTATGTAACTGGAAAATGCAGTGATGAAGCTGCAAGATCAATTTCAATGAAGTCACTGCGTTTTTTCTTTTTTCTTTTACCTCTTCAGCTAAGTACACTGCACTGTTCCTATAGAGATTTAATGGATAGGAGATCTTTTGCCAACCTCAGTAGGGAGAAGTGCGCTTGTGCGTTTAATCACTTTTAGACAGCAATCTGGATGATGCTCAGAAGGTCTGGAGCACTTCAAAAGTGATGAGATGAAAAGCGCTGCAATAACTGCTGCAGCTGAAATAGAATGTGGTTTCACACATGGTGCTATCATCAGTGTTGTCCTCCTAATATACAACATGAGTACAGTCTATTTCTGAAGTTACATAGATAGTGAACTGGGCTACAATCAGGTGACAAGGCACGGGTCCATAGTTTACATTAAATATTTTTCTTTCAGATATTACTCTTGCCAAACAGTATTTTCCATATGACTTGACCAATATTTAAGATTTGAAGTTTCCTCTCTGATGTTTGCCGCCAAATGACTTTTTGTAAATGTTGCCTTCACAACCAGCCTAACAGACCCTTTGATATGGTTTCTCTTGGGGCACCCTGACTCAGCATGCTGAGCAGTGTGAGGATATACCTGCCATCAATCTCCAACACTGTTGGTGGCTTGTGAAATGAATGTTTGCCAACTGGCCACTTTTCATAAAAACAAAAGACATGATGAACCTTCAGGCGTGCATGGGCCTGTTGTTGCCTCTGTCTAAAGGCAAGGACATTGTGACAGATGGACTGTAAAGAAGCTAGGGGACAGTCCCTCTGGAAGAAATGGTTGTGAGCAGGAAAAATGGGGCTAATGGCATCAGAGCATGGTGCCTGTGGAAAAATCCTGTTAAGAAGACTTTAATTAAAATCAGCTTGTTTAGGATGCCTGTGTTGGTAAAACAGCTGGTAATCTAGGCTTGTTGTTAATGAGATCACATAAGTCTACACTGGCACTGGTTGTATTCATCTGGCCAATACAGTCCTGCAAGCTACTGGATAGAGTAAAGACATCAGTGGACTGGAAAATCGATAGGCGCATAGGAGCAGTGGGACCAACCACCATCATGAAACTTGTCTCCTTTATTTAATTTCCAAAGCAGCAAAGTCTAGCCTGCTTCCTTTGATTATCAATCTTTGCAGAAAGCCTCACAGTAGCCTAACAGATGATCATGCTAGGTGCTTTTGGGACTACACGAGTCTTTACTCACAGAATCGCTTGCGTTTTTACGCAGCTGCTCCTCCTTTCCCACCACGGCGGCCGGGTCCACCACCACCAGTTTCTCGAAGCACGCTGAGCCGAGAGAGGAGCTCTTCTGCTGGTACACCATCAGCTGGGATACGGGCAGTTTGGGGCTTTCGTGCGCCGTCAGCTCTGGTTTGCTCCCCGTGGCTCCAGAAGCCGTGCCAAGCGGCTGTAGCGGAGACTGCCCGTCGCGGCTGGTCCCGGGTACAGCGTCGCCTCCGAGAGTCTTGTCTCCTTCGAAAGGCGCCGTCACGGAGCAGAACAGGTTCGGCTGGGACGACGAAAATACCCTGTCCAGCTGTTTCTTTTTCCTCTTGAACATCCATAACCCCGACTCCTTTTTGCTGCCCTCCGCGCCCCCGGCGCCGCGACGCTCTGATCCCAGTTTAGGGCTCAGCCACGGCTTGGTTTTCTCCTGGAAATTTTTCCACATCCTCCGCTGGTAGGACAGGGACTCCTGCCCCTTGACCGTCCTCTCGTGCTTCGGCGATTTTTGCTCCATCGTGCCTGTGCAGCAGCCAGCCAGCCTGAGCACACTCTGTGTAGTGGACGGATGTCACAGTTGGGCTGCTGCAGCTCGGCTGCACTTCCACTGATGATCTGCTCAGAGCGCCAAGAAAGAGACGCGCTGTGTGACGATGAAAGGGGGCTGCCAATGTTCCTGCGAGCCTCGTAGCCCACACTGCCTGTGCAGACAACACTGTGATTTTTTTTATGTGATTTTTTTTTTATGTGTCAGTGTGCAGCAGGCTAGTTAGAGACGTCCTAATGTGTTTAAGATGTAGCTTACCTCAGAAGTAAAAGTTGGAGCACATGCTGTGACTTCATCGAGGTTACATAAGAGATGTTAACATTTTTCTTGCAGCCTCTGTCCACTGAGTTTAACCAGGGGGTCAGACAAACTTGCCCATTAATTGTTTTATTCAAATGAAGGACGAAGGGTGCACCGCGCCTCCCTCTGGCCAACCATGTCACTTGACTGTATAATCTGCACGCTGTTGATTACATAACACCACCCCACGGAAATGTTTCTAATTCAGTTCTGGGTCCCCTGTCATTTCCATCTGAGTTTATCTCTTTGTAGTTTAGTAGTTTGTGATACGTGCCTGGTGATGTACCCTTTAGCCTCACTTTTCAGAGTACTGACCTTTGTAAATTTCAGCAGACAGTGTGTCTGAAATCTCAGAGGTCTCTGATTTGTTCTTGCGCCACATCTGGATATGTTCTCTCCACCAATTCCATCAGGTTTCAGTGAATGTTATCACCCACATGCAGCAGCAGCAAGCAAACATCACTGAGCAGCCCACTCTCTCGTTAGTTGCTGTGTTGATTCCATGTGTATAATAACTCATTAAG